>ML675614.1:487497-531243 GCA_007922155.1 Mesoclemmys tuberculata | reverse complement strand
CAGAACTGCACCCAGTGTTCAATGTGTGGGCGTACCATGGATTTACATAATGGCTTTATGATATTTTCGATCATATTTATCCCTCTCCTCTGCTAATGGTGGGGTAGTCAGAGGGGAGAGGATGGGTGAGGAGGCCCTCAGGAACTGAGGAGAGCATACAGTGTCCACGGAGAAATGTGTCCGCTGCTGGCCATCGATCTCCAGGGGAGAGAGATGGTAACAATGAGAGTGTCACCACCTGGCCCGTCCCTGTTCTCTGGAGATGCACCAGGCTATTGGGCTGGGACCCAAGCGCAGCATCCTACACACTGCTGGCTGCAGTCCAGTGGCATGCCCTAGGTCTCTGGCGCCCAGGGGGTCAATACTTACATTTGCATCCGTCCCCCTGTCATGTCCCCGCCCGCCATCGGCAACAGTGACAGCAGTGCCTGGGAGGGGGTCTGGAGGCCCGTTTCCCATTTTCCCCCACTCCCTCCTTTCCCCCCCCACTGGGCAGCAGGTGCGGCGGGGAGTGGGAGCTGCTAGGAACACCCATGGATCTACACTCTCCACGCAGCAGTGGAGAACCTGGTTCACAGGATCTGCTGAGCTCTTGGAGGAATGGGTGTCTATCACCCCTACCCTAGCAGTAGTGGGCTGCGGGCAGTTTGCTATATTTGTTTTCAGAGAGGAGTATTTGCCACAGACCTGCCCTTGGACACAGTCCCACATTTACACAAAAACACGTGAAACAGAGCTTTGGGGAGGGGCATCACAAGGACCTGGGTGAAGGGTAGCATGGCCCCGCTAGAGAGAGAAACCTGCCACACCAGCAACCAGCAAGGCCCGGCACATGCGTCTATCATTTCACGGCTCAGCAGCACCCACACCAACCCTGCCAGCAGGCCCAGAACGTTCTACAAGAGAGGACTGGAGCAACCCAGAAGTTATTTCCCTGCTTTTAATTAGGAAGTGCCCCTCCCACAAAGCATTGAAACACAGGGGTAAGTAACATCAAGCACATGAGTGCCAGTTTGGCATTAGCCTCTCTTTAAGGGCCCATTCCATGATCGCAGAGGTGCAAAGAGATCATAGTCCCAATCAGAGTCGGGCCTTAGGAACATGACTTTTGGGTAAAGATCTTCAAAACAGGTGCCCAAAGTTTAGTCAACATCAGCATCTTGGTCACAGAGCACAGAGCTTGGATTCAGAAATGGAACATGGATGAAGCCATTTTTTGCTGCCAAAACATAACGTGCCAGCAAACTTTATTTTGTGTCCTTCATGTTCTGCTCCTCAAGGAGGTTTTAAAATTCTCTCAACAAGAATTAGTAGAGAATGGCATCAAACCGCCTACACTGTGCTCTCACTGGTCATGCATTGTGTCTGTCCTTCTGTGACATTTCATGGCCCAATTCTTGTTTAGAGAAGCCTGTCATTAGATGTCTGAGTATATAGGGCCTCTTCATTATTGTCTGACCCTAAGATTGAATCACGTCGCCAAGATTTTCCCTTTATATGTTGACTGATGAAATCATTATGATCCATGGCTCTGCACAACTTATTCTCCATCATTATAGTTCTGTGCTAGAAAAGAAATGCACCACTGAAATTGGTTTAGCATACAGCTGTTAATCCAGTACAGTACATCAGCGAGCTGAGTGTATTATTCATGCACAGCCAGCAGGTAGCTGGAGATTCTTGATTTAATCATACTTTTTTTCAGTGATGTGCTAAAAGACTGGGAAAGTTCTAGAAGGGCGCTATGTAAGTGCTAGAATGCTCCAGGCTTTATCCCCTGTAGACTAGCCAAAGGGTAATTAGAGTCAGCTGACACCAATTAAGGCCCCACCCAGGTGCCTATAAAAACCCTCTACTCTTGAGAGAAGGTGTGGAGTTGAAGGAGTAGGTGTGTGGTGAGCAGAGGAGTGTGTGAAGTGGAGGAGAATAGAACAGAGTACAGTGGTGTGTGGGAGAGAGGTGGAGTCCTGAAGAAGGTACTGGGCTCAAGAAGCCAGAAAGACAGAGGGGGGAGAGTGGCCAGGGGAAAAGCCTGCAGCTGCAAGGAAGGTGCCAGCAGCACAGAGCTGCTACTCAGAGAGCCCCTGGGAGGGAACCCGGAAGAGAGGGCAGGCCCGGGTCCCTACCACCCTCCCTGGGAAGACGGGGTAACCAGCGACGCCCTGGCCCACTATGAGAGGCAAAAGTGCGAGACCCACTAGGGAGAAGCCGGCTGTTTGCCACAATACCCAGACTTAAATGAGACAAGAGAGATTCTTTGCAGCTTTATTACTGGTAACACTCTGTCTACCATCTAGGGGTATATAACATATTGAAGTCAATTGACTTCAAGGGAGCTAGAGTTTCTCCCTTAGACATCTCTTCCATCAACGTGTTCTTAATGTGTTCCTCACTAGTGTATCAGAGCCCAACCAAAATACAGCTACTTTAAACCCTGATACTGGCCTGGGAGTGCTGGACGTGTACTCAGACCATGCCTGTCTGGAATCAAAGAGATCAAGTTTAGAAGATGAGTTGAGCCTGCATGGTGTCTCAGTACATGTAAGTGGAAGTCACCTCTCCACCTTCACTTTTACCTGTTTCTGGGGTTGGGAGAGAAGAGGTGGGCTCCATTTACTCCTATAGCTGGACTGGAGGAGGCCTGTGGTATGGCTCTGAAAAGAGTAGATTCAGGGAAATTCTCTGGCCAGTGTTCTGCAGGAGGACAGGCCAGTGGGCCCTTCTGGCCTTGCAATTTACGTACTCCTTTAGCAGCTAGGTCATGGAGATCTTGGTCTTGAACAGGGAAGTACCAAGACACAAAATAAGCCTGCTGACAGATGGGAGATGTGCTAAGCTCTAGCCCCCCAAGACAGAGATAGAAATGGCCATCCCTCAAGCAAACATGCAGATCAGCCACACAGACATCAATAGCTCTAGCCTGTCCTGCGCACAGGGCACTAGAGATGAAAGCCCACCCAACTAGCCTGGCCCAGCAGCACACGGAGAGTTGTTTTGTTTGGACAAACTGAAGTAAGATAGTCAGGGCAGCAGAATTCATCTCCCTAGCTCCGATGAGTCAGCATCAGCTAGGTAAAACCCTCAAAGCCCCCTCTGCCTCTCATTAGAAGTTGCCATGGCCCGTGTTTGTAGGCATGCAGGTGGAAGTCCACTTGGGGGAGCCTTCTGTCCCAGCCATTGCACTGCAGCTGTTTCCTCCTCTTACCCCCAACAGGCCCATTTGTCCCTTTCCAAGCTAAATATCTCTGCTGCTCAGTAAGTACGAGGACCACCAGCCCCAGGCCACCAGCTCCAGAGTCTGCAAACACCGGTCCATGCACGTAGGTGTCAGCACCTCCGAGAGGAACCATGAGGAAAGTTCATCCCGTACAGACGGAAATGAGGAATGGTATGAATTACTGAAGAGACTGAAAGCAGCAGGCGAGTGCACTGACACAGCCACAGTGCTAAAGGCGGCATCAGTCCATGCTTATTCTGTGCCGGAGCAGTGTTCTCTGCTAACACGACTCACTGGGAACAAAGGGGCACATGCTGCAGGCAAAGGAGCTGACAGAAAGTGGGGAGCAGTGCAGTATCACCGTCACGGGCGAAATGACTGTTGGGCTGGAACGCTGTTGCAAAATACAGTTGTGAATGGCTCTGGTAGCAAAGTGCCCACTCAGCACACTCCTCTGAAGTGTACCTCACACAGAGCAAAAGGCCCATTCCTGAGCCTATGGTTAATGCTGTAAGTATAGGGAAAGCAGGTCAAGAAAGCATCTACACACGTGCTTAACAAGGGACTTAAGCACATGCTTAAAGTTAAACATAAGCTTAGAGGGCTGTCCCAAACTGGGACCAGTGCACTTCCAGACTGTGTATCTGCCATTTTACTGGCACAATTTTGTTTTTCTGATGGGTGATATGAAAGCATTTGGCAGTGCCTTTCGTTCTGGAGATTGGCCCTGTCGTCTTTCCAAGATGTTCATTTGTACATATTGCTGTATATGGTCTAAGAGTCCTGAATTTACATCCTTAATCCTTTCTGATGTTCAGGGCAGAAATTCCTTTATTTTTTTGGTGCATGGGCTTCCTGTTGAGTCTCTCTCTCCCGCGAGTTCTCTTTCATGTCTGCTACATTTGTGTTCCAAAGAAAAATAAGTAAATATGATAAAAACTAATAGATTCCACTGAGAATCAATGAAGGGGCATCTTCACACACTAATGCAATTAGGTGAAATAATCCCAGTAATATCCCACTTCCATGTCCCCCTGTTCAATGTGTTCTTCTTGTTTTTAGGGAAGGGTGCTAGATTAATAATCTCCAAAATCTCTTTTTGAAAACATGATCTGCTCACTTAGTGTTAGTTAAATACCTAAGGGCAAATTGTGCCTTGCTTGAGGCTTGTCTAGATGAACAGCTAGTTCATGGCAAACCGAGATGTAAACATACCAGCACGAGGCTTCTGCATTCTCAGCGTCTACGTGGCCCTTGTCACTAAAGTACTTTAATCCGCTCCCGTTTCAAAGTGGGATAGATCAAAGCTCATTCCAGAACTTTCAGCGTGCAGCAGCAAGGGCCACCTGGACACTGAGTGTTCACCTACACAGCCTGCTACAGCGAGCCCCTCAGCCCCAGCCGGCAGACTCGGGCTCGTGCCACAGCACTAACAAGAGCTGTGTGAGACAGGCTTGGGCTGCGGCTGGCACTCTGGCCCGGAGGGAGGGGTGGGCTACGGAGCCTGAACTCCAGCCCAAGCCGCAACATCGAAGTGATGTCTCCACACCTCTTTTTAGCATGAGTCCCGCAAGCCCGACTCTCTCAGCCCAGGCTTGGAGGCTTGCTGCTGCGCTGGGCTGACACCCAGATGTACCCTTAGTGTGCAGCAGGCGACTGAGGTGGGCTAGCGGTCTGTACAGGCCAGCCCTCAGGCCCTGATTCAGCAAGGCACATAAGGGTGTGCCTAACTGTAAACATGGGCGTCCTCCACTGACTTCCAAGGGGCTACTCAGACGCTTCAAGTCAGGCACTTGTTCAGGTACCTGCTGACTTGGGGTCCAGGCCCCCTCCATCTCTTTTAAGGGATTGCAAAGAATGTAAGTCAGGGCCCTGGGAATTTTGTGCCCTGTGTACAAACCTCACTGCTTCTGAACCTAGAGCAGAGATGGCTGGTGAGGTGGGAGTCTCCCCATATTGGACTTGCTTCCTATAGGGGATAAAAATTAATTTGTCAAGCTGTCAGCCCATGTGGCTCAACATGAGGTCTGTTGTCCCAGCATTTGCCTGTTTTGCTGTTACAGCACTTGCTAAGATTAAAAAAGTCGATCTCCTCTCCGCAGCGAGAAGAATCACTCAGCACACGAGACAACTCCAGCAGCAGTTTATCTCAGCCATGAATAGATGATTCAAAGAGAGCTAAAGGTCAAAGAACCATTTCAAAAGTCCACAATTGCCTCTGCTGATGTCAGTGGTGAAAAGCCTTCCACAGAGAGAAGGATTGTGCCCCAAACCTATGTGCAAGCAGTGGAGTTTCATTTTCTTCTTTTATGACTGCAACTTTCCCAGAATTAGAGTTTTGAAAAGTTACAGAGAGGGGAAAAGGGAAAAATCCTTCACTACTAGCCATCATGCATTCTATTGCAGCCACTGGCAAAAAAGGGAGGGAAGGGAAGAAGGGAAAAAACTCAAAAATCAAAATTTGGAGGACAAGGGGTTAAAAACCTCAATGGAAGAAACATTTCAAACTGAAATAAAATAAAAATTGTTGCCTTGTTTTGTTTCAAAATTTCCAGTCAAAAATTTAATTGAAAATATAATCCCTCCCACCAAATATTTGTTAACTAGATCCCATTTTTTGGTCAAAATATTTTTCTTCTGAAGGCCAAATTTGGGCCAAGGTATTATCTTTCTAGCAAATGAACCCACCCAAGTCTGGTGTGGATTGGCTTTAGCATTCATATTCACAAGGCTGTAACAAGTCACTGGCAGTTTTTAAGATGTCTCTCACTCTGGCCCAGGCACACAAGGGGCAGCAAGCCATTACTCTACTCCTGGAACCGATCAGGAGGCAGATTTACTTCAGGGTTCGCCTTACTCTGGGTGCTAGGATGATACCCAGTGCAGTGAAGTCCCCGGTACAGTGGTTTAACTCCACTAGCTGGTGCCTGTGAAATGCAAATCCAAGGCTCTGTCTATTTCCTGCCCGGCCCCACACTCTCCCCGCCACCTGCAGAGAATGTCCTCTTCTGTGGCTACCTGTGACTGGCTAGCAGATGCAAGGGAGCAAGCAGGTGGCCACTTTACACACCGTTTTCCCTTCTACAACTACAGAAGCCAGGCCAGTCTGTCCCTCTGTGTCTACCTGTTTCTTTTAAAGACTGTTTTCCTCCCAAATCCCAGACCACAAAGCCTTGGCTGCACTAAGAAAACTTGGAAGCATTTACTTATTTATTTTTGCACTGGTGCAGCTACACACAGGCCTTCGGTATAGCTGTAATATAGTCAGGACAGCCTGTCATCTCGCATGCCTCTGGGCTAGACGACATGGTGGGCTGCACTAGAGCTTATATGGTATGGTTACTTGCTGCATTCAGCCAGCAGATGTCTCTGTGCTATTTGGAGTTCCAGACAGGGCATGGTCCCACATCAACAAGAGAGACAAAGCTGGAACTCAAGCTGCATGGAAGCCTGTTTGCTTGTGAGTAGTTGTAGCTGTTTTCTTTAATATTCCCCTCCTCTTTAAGAAGATCCATGTCTTCATATATCATGGCAACTACTTACACCATTGATAGCGCTAATGCTGACACATGACTTACATGTTCTTCAAATCTGGAGATACCCTGGGTGAGAAACGTTCCTTCCAGTTGTCTTAGAATAAAGCCGCTAGCATTAAGCAAACAGAGACACCAAGGCCTTCATGGGCCATCAAAACTTATCTCCCCATTACTCTTCTAGCCAGTTCTCTTGTAGGTCAGGGTTGCGGCAGGGCAGTGGGGAGCAGAGGGAGGCTTATAGAATCATAGGATTAGAAGAGACCACAAGGGTCACCTAGTCTAACTCCCTCCCAAAATGCAGGATTTGCTCTGCTGTTTCCCTGTAGATTAACAGAGTGCTTCAGTGTGACATATTTTATCACTTTAGTGAGCTCTTTGAGGCAAGGACTGCATCCTACCATGCATATATGCCTCACCTAGCACCATGGGGCCCTGATCTCGGTTGGGGCCACTTTGTGCTACTGTAATAATTACTACTGATATTCTTACTATACTAATAATAGGAATAAATATCAGTGTACAGACATACACACTTTATTTACAAATACACAAAATCGCTAATTATGGCCCAAATTCAGCAAGGTACTTAAGCATGTGTAATTTTTTCCTCCCAAAAGGTAGCATCCCTTGGGGAGGCTCACGGAAACATCTGTAATACTACTGCACTAATGGACCTTGTCCTTCAGTTGAGTTTCTGCCATTATTCCAAGCAAGAATAACTATTTCTAACTATGTGACTAAATACCCAGGTGGACTGCCTGCACTGTCACAGCTTAGCTGCTATTGACACCTGAGCTAGATAGATTAAAGCTAGCTCAGGAATGTCTGCATGAGTTGCAGTCCCAATTGCAGTGCATTTATAGTATAGGATTAGCCATTGTGCAGTAGGATATATGTTACTGCAGCAAGAGCTAATGAAAAAAGGCAAGACATCGATTAACGTGTCAGTTACTATCAGGCCGATTGTTCTGACTGAAAACAACCCTGCCATAAGAGTTCGACTATTATAAACAACCTGCAGTAGAGGAATGAACAGAGCTGAATACAAGGCCCTGGCTCTGAACACATCCTCACAATTGGGCCTTCTGTGCCAGGTGACCATTTAACTCTTGGAAATATATGTATCATCCACAGGCATCTGGGGAGATAACTTCGTCAAAATATTTCAGACGAATAATTGTTATATGTCCCTCCAGAAGCTAACCCACCCATTTCACCTAGCTCCTTGAAGTACAAAACCAGACTGGATGTTGTGCTGTTTAAATATAAAATAGAAGTGACTTTTCGAAGTCATTTATAGTCCAATAAAGTGAATGGAACTGAGACAAATGATCAGTAAGTGCAGGTAGATTTTTTCACTAAGTACACCAAATGGGATGACGAAAATTGCTAAATGAAAAGGAAACCGGATTATCAGGGAGTCTGACAGGAACAGGACAAGGCCAAGAAAACAACTGAAATGTAATAACAGAATCAGGTTTGACTGAGAGGTTTCAGTCTCTGCCAAAAGGAGTAGTTTTATTGTTTTTGGCACAAGAACCGGGGGGGGGGGGGGGGGGGTTAAATGCTTGGAAATGCTGAGTGCAGGTTTACACCCAAGGAGACAGCTTTCCATTGGCGGGTATTATTAAAATCTCAGCATTCATCCCTAGGGAGAGGGGTTGAAATTGTCCTTGTCTACACCAGCCCCTCTTCGCCTTTCCAGCCAGGGATGCAGTCCTGAAGCTCTTCAAGGAGAGGGCCGCCAGCAGGCTCACAGATCATCGGAAAAATCGGCTGGGTTGCCCACAGTAACACACACCCCATTTGTATCCATACTGTCAGGTGGGAGCAAAGAGCCTGCTTGCCCACATTCGAACAGGCTGGTTCTTTGGGACACACTGGCGCTGTGCACTTTGCTAGTGCATCCAGTGCAGGTGCCTTTGGAGCTCTCTAGCTGGTCCACCAGGGCCTGAATAATGAGCACGTAATAGCCTTTCCTGTTTGTATATTAATGTGTGCCCTGGAGGAAGGGCCAGAAGATGGGCACGTGTGTGCCACGATAACCCCACCACTGTTCAAAAAGCCGATTTGCTCAAAGCTTGTGTAACCCTTCTGCCAGACAGAGTTGGCAGCAGCCAGGGCCGGGTTCTGTAGCTAGGGGTCCCTGTCAATAGTGAAACACCAAAGTGGCTCGAGCCCCCACCCAGTTACCTGGGAAACCACACCTTACCCCCTGGGTGCCCCAAGGACAATACTTCCCCTCTCGCAAGCACAGAAACTGAGTGTAGAAGTAAACCTTTTAATAACAGAAAAGAAGAAACACAGCACTGGTTCAGAGCACAGTGCACACATGAACTCCGTGAGCCAACCCCATCTAGAGTACAAAGGCGTGTCCTTGGCCTCTCCCTTCCTTCTTTCCTCCCCCCTACTGACCGTCCAAGTTGCAATGTCCAGCTCTCAGTTATGGTTCCGTCCGCCTCCTCTGCAGGCTCTGGTCCGACACGGACTTGACCGAGCCCCTCTGCTGCTGTCTCCTACCACCTCCGGGCCTCGCTGCGCCCCGACCGCTGAGCACACCTGCCTGGCACCGACCGTGCCAGGCTCCCGCTGACCACTGGTGCCAATTGCACCTACTCCCGCTGATCGCTGGTGCTGACTGCACCTGCTCCTGCTGCACACACCTGGCTGGCACCGACTGCGCCAGTCTCCCGCTGGCCGCAGGTGCCGACTGCACCGGGCTCCCGCTGGCCGCAGGTGCCGACTGCACCTGCTCCTGCTGCGCACACCTGGCACCGACTGCACCAGGCTCCCGCTGACTGCCAGCACCGACCGTGCCGGGCTCCCGCTGGCCGCTGGTGCCGACTGCACCAGCTTGTCAGTTGTCAGGCAAGGTTTCCCAGACTCCCTAATAGTTCAGCTCTTAGTGAATTTCAGCTTGTAGTGATTCAGCTCTTAGTGATTCTCAGCTTATGGGTAAACCTTTTGCTGACACTGAAGCAATGTCCCTGTTTTCAGGAAACAAATGGGCTCCAAGAGGAGTCGTTACTTCTACCTTTTAACAATGGGAGGAGATTATCACTCCATGCCTGGGAGCAGCCCTTTCCCAGGGCTGGTGCAATCCCAATAGGAGATTCATCATATCTCCCCCCCCTTTACAATGCTAAAACATCTGTCCGCCACCTCTGTGGCACTCTATTTAGTTTATGGTAAAGTATTTTATCATAACAAGTTAAGCAGTTTTGCTGACATCTGTTCATACAATTGAAGGACAACATTTCATTACCCCAGCGGTTAACACAAAAGTGGTTTGTAGCCCAAAACCAGCCATGCTAACCATTTCCCATTATGCTCAGCACCTAGGTGTGCTAATTTGCAAATACACCGCCCATGCAACAAAGTGCCCCCCCCTCCTTTCAGCTGACTGGGCATGAGGGAGCACCACTCACCACTCAGACTGTCTGAGCAGGGGGAAGTTCCACTAAAACCTTCCTTACACTTGCAATGATTTCTGGGACACTGACCAACTTTACCACTCGTGCATGAACCAAAGCAACCATTGCCTGGCCAACAACCATCATCAGAGAACCAACAACTAGTGTGCCATGCCAGCACCACAGATTGCTGGCAACCTGGAGTAGCCAGCTTTCAGAAGGCAATAAGAACTCACTTCTACACTGCACTCAGGGCTCTCTCATCTGGATGTCTCATCTGCTAAAGGGCTGGGACCAGTTCCTCAACCAGTTCCAGGAGTGTGGCCTCGCTCGTGTGGAAGTCCTGGGCTCTCAGCAAGTCACCTCAGATTTATTGCTCCGGACCCACCAGCCAGCAGAGGGAGATTCATCTACCATGAGAAACGACATCATTCCCTCCATTTCTCCAGTCTGACACTATCCTCAGCACAGCACGCCACAGCTGTCTCATAGAAGTACACCACTATCAAAGCGTCTGGCATGGCCTGTCTGGCTCAGCTTCCTCTGCTTCTCCCCACAGTGAGAGCTGCATGAGGGCCCATGCATGGTTACAGGCCATCGCCCTCGCTGGATCCACACATTGCCATCAGTTGGAATGAAGGCAACGGACAGAAATCTGGAGCCTAACTCCCAGAACTGGTGTAGTTGAAAGAGCTGCTGGGCCCATACTATTTCTACCAGGATAGCCAAAAGGGACAGACAAGTTCTCCCAAAAAGCCCTGCGAAAGCATTCAGAGAGGCCCAGCTGGCTGTGGTCCCAGGCCCCCAGAAGTCTTGTCACCACCCACGACTGAGTACCATGCTAGACTGGAAGCTGGGCTTTCCACCAACCCCTTCTGAACTTGATGGCCATATTGTATCCCTTCCTGACAAGCTGACACTCTATGGAAGCACCTGGCAGTTGAATCACTCAGACTCGTTCTGTAGTGAGGATCCCCACAGTGAAGGGCTGACCCTATTTACACCTAGCAACACTTTAGGACTCTAAGCAGAGCCGTGGAGGGTCACAATGCAGGCAGATGGAAATGCTGTGATTGGAGTGATCTCAGGCACTGGAAACAGGAGCAAATTTTAAGTGCTGCATGGAAAATGCTTGGCCTTACTATCATCGAGAATTAAGGGCCTGATCCAAGCCCATCAGAGTCAATGGAACAAATTGCTGATTTCTCCTGACCTTAGTTTCAGGACACAGCAAAGAAAGAATAGACAGTTGAATTTACACAGTCTTTCCTGGGTGAGAATGGAACAGCAGCAATCCCATGTCCTGCTCAGGGGTTGGTTAGAGTTCTATAAAACCTCTTAATTATGGGACATAATCTCTGCTTCTTAAATGTTTTTGGACCTGCAAGGTGAGGACCACAGTGAATGAAAACAACATTTAGCTGTAAACTTTGTTCCCTTTCTCTGCAATCAGTGCTTTTCAATGTGCAAGGTGGGTATGTCACTGTGGGTTGTTTTATCCTGAGAGCAATAGGTTCTTTAATCTTCAGAAAGAAATTATATGTGCTTGTGAAACGCACATGGGGAAAGAGAGGCTCTTTGTCGTCATTGTCATTAAAATAACCTAAAGAAGAGGCTCTGGGTTTGGTTCAGAACTTCACCAGAGTTCTGAGGGATCTGGGGCATGGAGTCCGCGTCTGATTGGAATGGGATTGGCTGCAAAGAATGATACTGTCTGCTTCAGTTTGTCTCATCATTTCTTACACCTGGTCTACAGTAGGAAATTAGGTCAGCATAATTACATTGCTCTGGGGTGTGAAAAATCCACACCCTTGAGTGCCACAGTTAAATCTCCCTAAGCTCGTGTGTAGACAGTGCTAGGTTGACTGAAGAACTCATCCATTGACACAGCTACCACCTCTCGGGGAGGTGAGTACCTGTACTGACCCGAGCATCCCTCCTGTCAGCATAGGGGTGTTTTCACTGAAGCACTATAACAGTGTAGCGGCACCACTGTGTTTTAAGCACGGAGAAGCCCTTAGTGTATCCCAGTAAGAATTGCATTTCAGACTACTCTGAGACCTGCTACAAGCGCTGGCATTTCAGTACAGAAACACTTACCCGGGCATTTCGGAGGTAGCGCCTGTCTCCTGAAAGTTTTGATGCTGATTTCTATGGGAGAAGGACGCTGCTCATGAATGCGAGATACCAGTAAAGTCCCTGGTAAGTAATGAACCAGGAGATGATATATGCCACAATGTGAGCATGGGTGTGACTGTGCCAGTGAGATGATGTACTGAGAGTATGGAAGTAATTATGCTAATGTGATGAGGTAATACAAGGAGGGGCATGGCTATGCAAATGAGGTGATGGAGTGTGACTATGGGAGTGACCATGCTAATGAGGTGGGAATCATTACGAAAGGGATAGATAATAAGCCAGAAAATATATTGCCTCTTTATAAATCCATAGTATGCCCACGTCTTGAATACTGTGTGCAGATCTGGTCATCCCATCTCAAAAAAGATATATTAGAATTGGAAAAGGAACAGAAAGGGGCAATTAAAACGATTGAGGGTATGGAAAAACTTCCATATGAGGAGAGATTAATAAGACTAGGATTTTTCAGCTTGGAAAAGAGACTAAAAAAAGGAATATGATAAAAGTCTATAAAATCATGACTGGTGTGGAGAAAGTAAATAAGGAAGTGTTATTTATTCCTGCTCATAACATAAGAATAATAGGCAGCAGGTTTAAAACGAACAAAAGGAAGTATTTCTTCACACAACGCACAGTCAGCCTATGGAACTCCTTGCCAGAGGATGTTGTGAAGGCCAAGACTATAACGGAGTTCATAAAAGAATTAGATAAGTTCATGGAAGATAGGTCTATCAATGGCTATTAGCCAGATAGCAGGTATTGCTGTTTGCCAGAAGCTGGGAATGGGTGACAAGCTGGATCACTTGATGATTAACCATTCTGACTGTTCTTATGGCTGTGAAGAAAACTGTTGTGAGAAAACCCCCAGCCTCTCCACACTCATTATCAGAAGCAAGATCCCCCACAGACCAGGACCCACCTAAACAAAGCAGCACTAGAGCCTGCCAGAACAACAGATGTAAAACCCGCAGACAGATCTCCACTGATGACCAACTCCCTCCACACCACATCTTTCGAGATCCATGGCTCCTACACAAACCTATCCCAACATGATGTATATCTCATACATTGCAATAAATGCCCCAGTAACAGCTATGTGGGTGAAATCAAACAGTCACCACACACTTGAATGAACTCACACAGAAAATGATAAGAGACAAAAACACCCTGTCACCCATGGGTGAATGCTCTATATGAGACCTATTGGTCCTCATCCTCAAAGGAATCCTGCACAACACTTTGAAAAGATGAGCCTAGGATCTTAAATTCATAACTCTGCTAGACACTAAAAAGATTGACTAAATAAAGATACTGAATTTATGGCTTATTATAATAACCTGTAACCCACTATGGCCCTCTTTTTGTCCTAAGATTGCAGACGTGTTAACGGGCCACTTACCTGGAATGGTCCCTTACAATATGTGCTAACTACTTAAGAATTTAAGAACGGCCATACTGGGTCAGATCAATGGTCCATCTAGCCCAGCATTCTGTCTTCCAGCAGTGGCCAATGCCAGGTGCTTCAGAGGAAATGAACAGAACAGACAATCATTCTGTGATCCATCCCCTGTTGTCCACTCCCAGCTTCTGGCAAACAGAAGCTTGGGACACTCAGAGCAGAGGGTTGCATCCCTTCCGATCCTGGGTAATAGCCACTGATGGACCCATCCTCCATGAATTTAACTACTTATGCTAAACAATCTGTTCCACTTCACATTTTGCTGTGATGCTGGGAGTATCTTTCCCAGACTTGAAGAAGAAGACCTTTGTGGGGCTCGAAACATGTGTCTCTCTTGCCAAGAGAAGTTGGTTCAGCTAGAGTCCTGTAAATCTGCAGATATCTGTTTATATCCACGGACCATTTTTGCAGATCACGAATCGGATGCAGATACAAATTTTGTATCCATGCAAGATTCTAGTAATATCCTGGGACTGACATGGTACAACTACACTGCATACTACTCCTTACATCAGTGAGGAGGCACTAACATGAGCAATCCCAGTGTAAGTAAGAGGTTTGCAATCCAACTCTGTTAAAGTAGGGAACATATTTCATATAACCAATTATAAATAGTACCACCAATATGACACTCCTTTTAAATCACAGAAGTTTAGACTCAACAGTGCATTTTAAGGCTTTGTCTAGACTTTGAAGATCTTACTAAATAATATTAATTAATCCTCTCAATAATCTGGAGTTCTTTACTCTCTTGATATAACTAGATTGGTTCTCAAATGGATACAACATGTGCGCTCTTGGGAGGGTCATTAATGAAACCAAATCATGGTTCACGGTTGAGCCAGGATATTGATAAGGAGTAAATGTGATAGCTGTTAAAAGGCAAAGGCAAAGTAGCTTGTGTTAATATTAAGGGGTATGTGATACAAATGGCACACATAGTGGGGGCAATAAAAGAGAAAGTATCTATTTATACATAGGGCTTCTGTTTGTGGGGCTTTATTAGCTTAATTTTTCAGGGTTTATTTTTAGCAATTGTTGAGTTCACAAATGTTAAAGCACACTAGGGAATCTTTAATGCACACCTACATGGACCAATTAATGCACAAAACATTAGTGTGCTTTAAAAATCACACCCCCGTAGGCCACATTATTCCTCCATGTAAACAAGCCCTTAGGTACAAGACAGGGAGCAGGGACATTGCCTTCTTAAACAAACTTCACAAGGAAAGGGAACAAGGCAACACAAACTGAATAACCATTTCTGGCATTTGCCCAGTGTTTATTAGGTAACCACCAGTTTGATTTATTTTTGATTAGCGATATTTTATCGGTGTTTATCAGTTCAAATAGAAAATCAGAAGCCCTATTTATATATAATACTTTGAACAAAATATTACAACGTATTTTTTGAAGAAACAGACTACTTAATAACATACCTTAGAGCAACTTATATTCTGTGAAGAGAAAGAAAGTGGTAAAGAGCCACAGAAATATTATTATACTGTATGCTTCTCATATTGTAGCTGTAATGTGCTGCATATAAAATACACTGCTTTCCTTTTTTATAAGAAAATGATTTTTAAACAAATTCTCATTTTCTGCCTAGTAAAGCGTTGTTTGGATAATTGTTTTCAGTTCCCCGGCTCTACTGAAAAAAGAAAAATGTCAAGTCTCCCCAAAACATTATTGTTTTTTAATTTTGGAAAGTTGAAAATATATTTAATTTTTCAGCTTTAAACGATTTTTTAAAAACAAAATTGAAGTAAACATCAAAATGAAAAGTAGTCTCTAATTATAAACACTGTTTTCTTTTGAAAATGTCAAAATGAAAAATTTTAACTATTTTTGGAATTTTTTTTTAACTGAAAACATTTGATGAATTCAGCACAAATTTGCAAAATGTATTCGTCAGCCTAAATCTGCATTTTTTGGCCAAAAAAAAAAGGCAATTGAACAATTTCACCCTGCTCTAGCCCCTGGTCATACTAACAATAACAACTGGGAGAAAGGGAGCCGTACACTCAGTAGCATCAGAGGAAGGCAAGTATTGTAATCTCAAACCCTGGCTTCCTATTCCCACCACTACCCACTTTTTTAAACCAGTATTTCACACCATTTTGGAGTGGGTAGGGAAGAAGGGAAGAGAAGAGGACAGACAAACACCTCAATTGTCCAGAGTCTCAACTTTCTGTGTGTGGGCTGTGTGTGTGTTTGTGTGGTGTGTGTGTAAGACTTTAATTGTTATGGTTGTACAGAAAACCTTTCAAATATGATCCGAGTGCAAAGGATGCAGTGCCATCTGGCAGTTTGCAGAGACAGAAGCAATGCCTCTGAGGTCTGAAATGCCCCATTCATTTAAATAGGTGCTAACTCAGAGGCCTTTAAAGGTATTTCTGCATAGGTTCTCTGACCTTGATTGAGTGCCACTTAACTCAAGGTCATTAACATATTGGTTAAAGATACAAACATTTAAAGGGTGTCCAAAAAGTTTGGGGAGCACCCACACAAGCCCTACCAGATGTATTAATGACCTCAGATTAACTGTGAGGAAAAAATCTCTAATGTAGAGAAGCCAACGTTCAATTCAATGTATTCATTCATTCGGGTTCAAAAGGCCACCACACTGCCTTATGGGTGTGATAGTTCAGTTGGTTCCTGTCCCCATTCTCCTCTCTGGGCCAGGCTCTCCAGCTGGACTTCATCTCCCCTGATACGCCATGGCAATGCGACTGCCATGATGGCCAGCTTCACTCACCAGCAGGTGCCTCGTGAGAGATGCAGTCCAAGCAGAGAGCCTGGTCCATAGTGGGGAAGAGGAGCAGGAGGTACCCAAGTTGCAGCCCCCATGAGGTTTAGCAGAAGCATTTGCAAATCAAAGTATTTCCATTTTCAACCATATGTTTCTTTGTATTCATTTTTTTCCAAACGCTGCATTTTCTGTGGAAACACTCCTGATGATTAATGGCTGTTTGACCCTGCGAGGAGGCTATGAACTAAAGACTGCTTATGGCTCAGGACTTGAGCCCGAGTGGTGCTTCCTGATGCAGTGAGGCAGGGTGGCCTACCACCCCACTTAAAAGCAAAGGACCAGTACACCCATTAAACACATGGAAATAATGCTGCACTTTTTTTTTTTTGCACAATTAAAATATTTGATACATTCAAATTATCTTAAACTGATCTGAGTCAGAACATTCATCCTATTTTTAATGTAACTAACTCCGATTATTTTAAAAAAATACTAACTGCCTTCCCGAAAAGTTAGAACCAGTTCATACACCATACAGCATTTTCTTTAGTTCTCATAGAATTATAGAATCATAGAATATTAGAGTTGGAAGGGACCTCAGGAGGTCCTCTAGTCCAACCCCCTGCTCAAAGCAGGACTAACCTCAGCTAAAGAATCCCAGTGAGGGTTTTGTCAAGCCGCAGCTTAAAAACCTCTAAAGATGGAGATGCCACCACCTCCCTAGGTAACCCATTCCAATGCTTCGCCACTCTCCTAGTGAAAAACTTTTTCCTAATGTCCAACCAAGACCTCCCCCACTGCAACTTGAGACCGTTGCTCCTTGTTCTGTCATCTACTGTCATTGAGAACAACCTAGCTCCATCCTCCCTGGAACCCCCTTTCAGATAGTTAAAGGCTGCTATCAAATCCCCCCACATTCTTCTCTTCTGCAGACTAAACAGGCCTAGTTCCTTCAGCCTCTCCTCATAAGTCTTGTGCTCAAGCCCCCTAATCATTTTTGTTGCCCTCCGCTGGACTCTCTCCAACTTGTCCACATCCTTTTTGTAGTGGGGGGCCCAAAACTGGACACAATATTCCAAATGTGGCTTCACCAATGCCAAATAGAGGGGAATAATCACTTCCTGTGATCTGCTGGCAATGCTCTTACTAATGCAGCCCAATATGCCATTAACCTTCTTGAAACCAGGGTACACTGCTGACTCATATCCAGCTTCTTATCCACTGGAACCCCCAGATCCTTTTCTGCAGAACTGCTGCCTAACTCATCGGTCCCCAGTCTGTAGCAGTGCATGGGATTCTTCCGTCTTAAGTGCAGGACCCTGCACTTGTCCTTGTTGAACCTCATCAGATTTCTTTTGGCCCAATCCTCCAATTTATTTAGGTCCTTCTGTATCCTATCCCTACCTTCCAAGGTATCTACCACTCCCCCTAACTTAGTGTCATCTGCAAACTTGCAGAGGGTGCAATCTACCCCATCCTCCAGATCATTAATGAAGATGTTGAACAAAACCAGCCACAGGACCGACCCCTGGGGCACTCCACTTGTGACCATCTGCCAGCTAGACATGGAGCCATTGATCACTACCCGTTCAGCCTGATGATCTAGCCAGTTCTCTATCCATTTTATAGTCCATTCATCCAACCCATACTTCTTTAACTTGCTGATAACAATACTGTGGGAGACCATATCAAAAGCTTTGCTAAAGTCAAGGTATATCACATCCGCCACTTTCCCCACATCCACAAAGCCAGACACCTCTTCATAGCAATCAGGTTGGTCAGGCATGACTTGCCCTTGGTGAATCCATGTTGACTGCTCCTGATCACCTTCCTCTCTTCCAAGTGCCTTAAAATGGATTCCTTGAGGACCTGTTCCATGATTTTTCCAGGGATTGAGGTGAGGTTGACGGGTCTGTAGTTCCCTGGATCCTCTTTCTTCCCTTTCTTGAAGATGGGCACTATATTGGCATTTTTCCAGTCATCAGGGACCTCCCCCAATTGCCACGAGCTTTCAAAGGTGATAGCCAATGACTCTGAAATCACATCAGCCAACTCCCTCAGCACCCTGAGGTGCATTGCATCTGACCCCATGGGCTTGTGTATGTCCAATCTTTCTAAATAGTCCTGGACCTGTTCCTTCAGCACTGCGGGATGTTCACCTCCTCCCCGTTCTGTGCCACCCAGTGCAACAAGAGCTGGTCAGAAACCAGGGAATTTTTTTGCCCATCTTTTCATGAATTTTGACTCCTTTTTTGTCAAAATTTGAAATTTTAAAAAGAAAAAAAAAAGCTGACTGAAAAGCTCTGCGTAGCTCAAGAGCTTGTCTCTTTCTCCAGTGGAAGTTGGTCTAATAAAATATATGATTTCACCCACCTTGTCTCTCTAATATCCTGGGACCAACACAGCTACAACAACACTGAATACGTAAACAAAAAGAGCAATAGACATCAATCTAGAAAAAATACGATCAGCTCTGCAAACAACAAATTTGGCAGCCAAGGTCCACGTGTGAACCAATAAGTGACACTACTGGGACTGAAATGTTGAAATAGCATGCAAATGTACTTTGAAATTTGCCTTTGAAAAAGGCATGCTGGGAGTAGTTTTGTACATGGGGATAGGCTGTTCTAAAAAAAATTATTGGCTATAAAAATGTTGCAATAGGTAAGTTTTTAATGGTTTGTGATTCTGGAAAGTTTAAGTATTACACTGTGCAAAAGAATTGTAAACAGGTCAATTAATATATGAGAAAAGCTGCCTATGGGATAACAGCTGTCAGGGTGAATTAAAAAAATGATGATTTAAACAACTCCATTAGGAGGAGAAACTGATGATGAGTCAGGTATTTCCTTGAGGCAACCCTGTTTATTTAAGAAGACTGTACAAAGTTCTTTTCTGCGGAGCTCAGGAACAACAGGATAATGTATCTTGGCTCACAGCTCCAAGCCTCTTTGAGCTAGCACTCTGCCCAAAAGCTCGCTCTAGCTCAGTGTTTTCTCAGAGCCACTCCATCTTTGCTTCAGCCGCTGTGTTTGGTGCCTCTTTGCTGCCATCTCTCTCTGCTTCTTTGTTGTTTCTCTGACAGACACACAAACCTTCAGAAAGCAGCAGCCAGTGAAATCCCACAGCCTTTATTTGGGTAGTGAGGACAGGTGCCCATGATAGCTACCTGGTAACAAAAAGGAGCTGTTAAGGTAAGCTCCTTACCACTATTTTACATGAAGCATAGTGTTTATACCCTTTCTTTCAAAGATGTTTAACTGCACCTATAATGTGCCTTAATTTTAGAGTTGGTGAGGGTCTCGGTCTGAAGTCAATGGGAAGTGCGCCTCTGCAGTATTTGTGAAAATCAGGGTAAACAATTTTAAAGTATCCAAGTGACTTAGGAACTGACATCTCATTGACTTTCATTGGGGGCAAGGCTACACTTAAAATGCTGCAGCTTTGCTGCTGTAGCTCTTTAATGAAGATGCTGCAGGCTGACAGGAGCATCTCTTGTCCTGCTGACATAGCACTGTCTACATAAGGGATCAGGTCAGGATAGTGAAATCAACCAGGGGTATAGATTTTTCACACCCCTGAATGATGTAGTTATACCCATCTAGGTCTGTAGTGTAGCCCAGACCTAAGTCTTCCGCTCCTAAATCACATAGGTGCTCTGATTGAGTGCCCAGACGTTGAGGCACACAATGTAAGTGCACACTTTGGGACATGCTGGTCTCCCAGATCTCGACTGGACATTAGAACAGGTCCTGGGATGGGATGGGTGGTCCCAGGGAGGAGCCCCTCTTCTCAGCATCAACCTTGGTTGGTTTTGTTTCACCTGCAGAAAAATCCCTTTGGGACCAAATGCTTCTTCAAACATACTTAGCTCCTTTGGAGGGCCCTCTGCAGGGCTCATTGCACAGAGCAGGGGCTCTGCTGCTGTCAACATGGTACCTGCTGAAGTCATTCTGTGATGGAAGTGATGGGTGGGGGGGCCAGCTGGGAGAATAGAAGGGCCAGCCCTCCATGTATGCGGCTGTCTCCTTCTTATGCCCTTCCCCTCACATCCCCAAGACACAGTGGGGTGGGGACGTACAGTGTCTGGCTATGCCATAGCAACCTCAATATGCCCAGTGTTTCACCGTCCCTCTGCCCCCTCCTGAGGGCATCTATCTCCGCAAGCCTGGCTATTGGAGAGATATTTAAAGGTGTGGTCAGGGCATTTTCTTTGTATTTTGCTGCCAACACCCCCTGATCCGTAGTGGAACTTATTTGACACAGAGAGAGGAATAATGTGCTTGGGTTGAGAGAGACTGTGGGAGTGGGGCAGTGGAGGAGTACGCCCTCACCTCTAGTGTGTCTCCTTGCATCTGGGTGCAGTGCTGCAGGGCTCATGTCAAGGCAACACCTCTCCAGCCTGCCAGCATCAAGACACGCTCTTGTCTTCCATGGCCTAGCTCTTGGCCAAGTAGTCCCTGCTCAGTCTAGCCCCTTTTGGGGTTAACAGAAAAGTCCAGAAATAAGAAATTCAAAGTCCTCCAGCCTCTAACACTCGCAGTCCTTGACCACCTTCCTCTCCCTCCTTGGTCTGGGGAAGAAGCCAGGGGAAAGCAGGCCAGCCCACTCCACTGGGCCCTGGTTCTGAGCAGCCGTCAACCCTTCTCAAACTATGCTGTGCCCTGAGTGGCCTCCTCCCTTTGTGCACATCCTAGCCCCTTGTTCCCTTGCACATGCTCTGGAGTGCTGGCTTCTCACCAGCTTGTTGGCTGGAGCCCCTCTCTGCCATCCCTTGGCCTCCCTAGCAGCCACCCAGACCCCCTGCCTTACAGCCCCTTTTCCCTCATTGTGGGTGCAGGGCTGCAGTCGGCCCTGGCTCAGCCAGCAGGCCGTTGCTGCACAATCCTTTTTGTTGCCAAACCCGCCTGGGGTGGGCAGACCCCATGACAGGCGGGTACGTGGATAGGCTGTGGGCTCCCATCAATGCTGCTCTTTCCTGGTAACATGTCACTTCCTTGGGGCAGCCAGTTGGCTCGATGCTACAAACCCTGTGCCTCTTCCCCCAGAGCAGAGAGATGGGGCAGGGAGGAGCTGCACTGCCCCAAGGCAGCCAGGCGGTTCTGCAGTGGGAGAGGATGGAGGCAGTGGCTCTGCAGGACACATTCACATGGCAGGGGAGGGAGCTGACCCCCCCTGCTCTTTGTGCTTCATGCCCAGCCACCTATGAATGTGTCCCCCACTGTCTCCCTCTACCTGAAATCCCCGATGAGATCCTAGGCAGTTCCCCTGCCTCCGTCCCAGCCCTCTCGCCACTCTCGTAGGAAGGAGGAGAGGGAAAGGGACGGGTGCCTGAGAGCCGCAGCGGCAGCTGGGGGGTCCTGCACACCAGCAGTCATACTGCCGGCTGTGCAAGGGGGCACAGTAACTGCGGGGTGCCCAGCTGGCTTACACTGGGATGGGTCACGCATCGCTGGGGAGGTCCCATTCAGCATCATCGGTGTGGGGCAGAGACCCTGCGTTAACAAGGTGACAGTGCGGTAATTCAGCAGTGGAGTGCAGGCAGTCTGGAGTGATTGCTGAGGCAGCAGGGACAGGGATCCCCCTTGTCCCAGAGCCCCCTTGAGAAGCACCGGGCAGGGGACCCCTTGCCACCTCCCCAAACTTCCCAGCAGCTTGGGCAGGGAGCTAGGCTGTGCTTTGTTGCATGTCATGCCATAAGCACCACATTGCCATGATTTAGGTCTAAAGCCTGTTTGGAAGGGTGTTTTCTCCTGAAGTAAACCAGACACCCACAGCAAGGGCCCCTCAGGACGGTTACAGATTCAGAGTAAGAGCGCTGATTGCACGGGGAAAAGTTCACCAGGTGGTGGAAGATCGGAGCAAGGAGTGCTGCAGAGCTCAAGCTCTGCACCTGCCAGTGGAAGGACAGCAGCGGAGTCTTCTATTGATTCCAGAGGGCTTGATGAAAAGCCTATCGGGGGGAGGAAGGACTAGGGTAAAGGCTGCAAATCAAGGCCCCCGTGCAAGGCTGCAGCTGCTATGCCAGGGAATGAGCTGGGAAAGCTGCCAAGGAGAAGGAGGCTGCAGAATCGCCCAGCACCATGGCCATGGGTTGGGCAGGTGGATTTTCTTTCTGTCCTTGCCCTGCATAGATACACTAGTTCTATGTGGGTGATATGGATGTCTCTCCATGTGCAGTGTTATCTGATAGTGGATCACAAGCTAAATATGAGTCAACAGTGTCACACTGTTGCAAAGAAAGCAAACATCATTCTGGGATGTATTAGCAGGAGTCTTATAAGCAAGACATGAGAAGTAATTTTTATGCTCTATTCCTTGCTGATAAGGCCTCAACTGGAATATTGTATCCAGTTCTGTGCACCACATTTCAGGAAAGAGGTGGACAAACTGGAGAAAGTCAAGAGAAGAGCAACAAAAATTATTAAAGGTTTAGAAAATGTTACTATGAGGGAAGGTTGAAAAAATTGGGTTTGTCAGTCTGGAGAAGAGAAGACCAAGGGGGGACATGATAACAGTTTTCAAGTATATAAGAGGTTGTTACAAGGAGGATAGGGGAAAACCTGTTCTCGCTAACCACTGAGGACAGGACAAGAAGAAGGGGCTTAAACTGCAGCAAGGACAGTTTACACTGGACATTAGGAAAACTTCCTAACTGTCAGGTAGCTAAGCACTGGAATAAATTGCCTAGGGGCGCTGTGGAATCTCCGTCACTGGAGATTTTTCAGAGCAGGTTGGACAGACACCTGACAGAGATGGTCTAGATAATACTTAGTCCTGCCATGAGTGAAGGGGACTGGACTAGATGACTTTTCAAGGTCCCTCCCAGTCCTATGATTCTCTGATGATGTCCTATGCCTTCCCTTTGGTGTATCAGAGGGGATCAGAGCCAGGGTTATTGTAAAACTATAGCTACATTTTCCTTTTCTTCAACTTTACTAGTATAGCTGCCCTGCTTTCAGTAGCTCGAGTTTGCAAAACTTTCACCATTGAGGCTAAAATTTGTTATGCTTGGTCTGTGCCAGAAAGGGGATTTATTTTGGAAAGTTTGAGCAAAAGCAGCATAGCCCCTCTTCAGGATGAAGAATGACAGAATACAGGTCTGTCATCATCATCACTATGTTTGTGACCTTTGTACAAACTGCTGTAGTGCTGTGACAAATAGGGACAGAAAGTTGCAATGTGAATGGAAGATTGTTCCCTAGGACAGCCATATGCCTGTCCATGTCCCAGTGAAATATCCATGGAGACTTGACTGAGATATAAGCCTTTGAAAGCCACATTTCATCCAGGTGCACTAGATTCTCTCAGAGCCAAATGTTTATTTCCTGAGTTGGCCAGAAAGATTCCAAAATGATTCTCAGAAACATAGGCTCTAGTTAAAAGTCTCAGACTTTATAATTGACCTTTAGGCAAGGGTAATGAGCACCAGGCTGGAAGCTAGACAGTTGTGAGTTCTTTGACTAGCCAGCCTTTATAATTTGATGCACTTCATAGCCCCTATTTTAGGAAGCCTGACACCATTGCCCTAGGCAAAGGACTAACTAAGGTACAGAGAGTTTAGATGATTTACCCAGGGTCAGTTAGGAAATTAGTCAGTTAGGGCAAGCAATAGTACTAAGCTCTTGAGGAAGCAGGTCCATGTCTTAGACACTGGACCACAGAAAGAAGATAACCTGCTCTCTGAGCCTGGCTCTGCTCTTGGTGCCTCTCAAGCATGACAACTTTTACAAAGTGCTATGAGAACAAAGGGACACAATGCCCTGGAAATGCCAAGTATTATGGAGAAGCCCAAGTTCTTTTCAGCTGGAATAAATCAGGCAGCAAGAGCTGATGGGATTGGCTGGGAGGCAGCATAGCCTGGTGAAGCAAGCAAGTAACCTAGCTACGAAGAAGGCATTATGACAGCCGACTAATCCCAGAGGGAAATTGTTTGCTTCGAACCCTTTAAATGGAACAGCAAACATGAGCCATCTGTTATTTTATCAAGACACATCAAGGTAGTTAATACAGATTTAAAAAACCCTAACACTGTAGCAGAACGAAGAAGATAGGGATCTTGAAAGGACTGGTCCAAGATTAATATGCTATATTTAAATCAGCAGGCAAGAGAGATGTACTTCAGTTATGGAATTGCAAGACTATTCTCATTTGAGTGCAGAGCAGCTTGGGTCTGGAGCATGCTCTGAGAGACTGCAGATGGGCCTGGCTTTGCTGTGTGGAAGGGAAACTGATGGATTATTTTAAAGCATTGTCAACAACAAAAAGCCAGAGAGCTCTCTTGGCTTAGCCTGGTATCTTGGCAAGTCCGATAATCATCTAGTGGAAAGACTGAGCCATTTCTCTTGCATGGGGTCAATGCTGGGACCACAGTTTGTTGCCCATGGGATTGAACTGGGGACTGCTGCTGGAGCTAAAGCACCCATCCCCCCATTAGCCAAGGCCACAGCAGGCTCGTCCTCAGCAAGCTGTGACCCATCCCTCCCCACTAGAAGGGGACAGGGCACCACAATGAATGGGATGGCCGCTCCGCTGCTCCCTCTAGTTCTTTTCCAGGCTGGGCAGCAGCGGAGGTCCATTGCTCACCTAAGGGGAAAGGAGGGAGAGGATGGAACAGAGGGGCCTCTGAGACTCTGCTCCCCTAACCTATAGCAAGGCAGAGAGGTGGCAGCAGGGGGAATCAGTGTGGGAATCAGAATTAATTAACTGCTTTGAAACAGAGCAAACTCATCTGGAGACAGGAACAAATTGATCAGTGGGTCAGAATCAAGAGATTGCAGAGGAGTGGTATTGACTGACGAGAGAACTGATTTAATCAGGGGGCAGAGCAAAAGGGAAGGGGTTGGACTGATTGCACTGGGGGCAGAACTGACTGTTTGGGGGAGCAGAACTCACTGATTTTTGTGGACAGAATTGACTGACAGACAGAACGGACTGGGAGCGGGCACTGAATTGCTGGGCAGGGGCAAAAGGATGTATCTGGAGAAGATGGGATTGGCTGACAGAGGAGTGAAGGCATGTCAAAGGACAGCAAATATGGCTGGGGTGGAAGGCAGGCAGTGGAAGTGCAGGTATTTTAAAGTTAGCAGAGATAATGTTCAAGGCCTGCTCTTCACTTTGCCTCCAGCCCACACAAGGCATGAGCAGCAGGCTTATATTCAGATGCCTAAATATGGATTTCGGTGCACTCAGCAATCTCAGTGTGGTTGTTACTGATCTGAGCTCAGGTTGCAGATTCTCCGACTTCTGTGGCCCCGGCTAGGTGTTCTGGCTCTATAATTCATGCCTGGGAACCCTGTAGTGACCTGTAGCCTTCCATGCCCAGAAGTCATGCTCGATGTGGAGACTTATTCCTCTGTGCATCTCATTCAGAATACTTTGGGCTTCAGCGTCAATGTTCCCCACCAAACGCTGGCTGCTGGCTGCATGGGCCCAAAACAGTTTAGCAGGATCAACTCTGCACCCAAGCTGGTTGATGAAACCTGTTGGAAATCAGTCCCTTTAGCTTTGGGTTTCTCCAGGTTGGCTTCCCTGGGTTCTTAGAAGTTGCTGAATTTATATTTTGGATTCAATGGCAGGGATCACGGCACCGATTCAGAAACATACTGAAGCACATGCCTAACTTTAAACATGGCCTAGGGCCAGTCCTTTCAGTCTAGCTGGTAGGTAATTGGTCCTGATCAGCTTGGGGCAGAGCTATGAACCTTATGCAGTATTGCTCATGTTACTGTCCAGTAAGGGTCAATCTTGCACACTATGTGGGGAACTGTAAACTGGATTCAAGGACGTTGAGACGAGAGGATAAAACATTGCAAAGTATGTGAAGAAGCTTTTCACATTCAGAGTACTAACTGTCCCTTCAGCTCTGTCGCAATGAAATCAGACAGAAGAGATACTTAAATGGATCTTTATTCTGCTTTGGTGTTCAGGCTATGTTATGAGTCATGTTCACGGTTCACTTTAAGTGACTAAAATCTGAACCCACTAACTTCAACAGGGTCCATAATTTACTCTGATATATCATGGTAGAGTGCAAAAACCATCCAAATAAAGTCATAAATATAACGTCACACTCTCATATCAGTATAGCTATGAGTGCACTTTAAACCCTTCTGGACTGGAAAGGCACCACTTACCAGAGCCAGGAGACAATGGAGAGAACAAAGAGATAAGAAGCAGTAAAAAGCAAGAAGCTGCCCTTTAAAATAAGGAATGGAATTGAGAAATAAGGTTTTCTATTTTTGGAATGCCCAGAGAGTAGTTCAGCTTCAACCCCTGCCTTTTTAACAGTAGTCAGATCCTTAAAAGATGCTGGATCCTAATGATAAAGGGAGAAAAGCAGAGCTTGTAGATTAACTGGAACTAGATGGAGGAATGAGCAGTAAGCAATTGCTGCAGGGATCCAATTTAAATTAGAATTAAAAAAATAATTTAAAGAAAATTTATCTATGCATCATGAGTCAAATCTGAAGCTGGTATAAATTGGAACTACATCTATTAACCCTAGCTAAGGATCTAGCCCAGCAGTCATAGGCATATAGGGACAGATTTTCAGAGGTAATTCAGCATCTAAAGATAATAATAATAATGTAATACCTTGTTCTTATATAGTGCTTTTCATCAGAAAGTCTCAAAGCACTGTTGTAGAGGAAAGCAAAATCATTTCCCCAATTTTACAGATGGGGAAACTGCGGCACAGAGGTGAAGTGACTTTCCCGTGGTCAGCAAGCAGGCCAGTACCAGAGCTGGGAACAGAACCCAGTCAATACAAGTTAGGCACTTAATATGGTCAAGTGCTTTCACAAATTCTACTAGGTGCTTATCTGCACCATTAGTCACCTAAATACCTTTGAAAATCTGGCCCAGAGTCAATATTTTAAAAGCAATTTATACATTGCTATTATATACGGAAAAGCTGCACTGAGCATTAACTCTCTGGATATATGGTCCCTTTAAGATATGTCCAGTTAGGTAACCAAAATTGGATAATCCAAAAAGAAAAACCACCAGTAAATTTTTGGAAATTGAGTCCCCGTTAGCCTTGTTTGTGGAGATGCAAGAGTGAATGATGCAGTACAACATGGTGTTTCATTTAATTATTTCTTGTGTACAGCACCTAGCACAGTCCCTAACTGCGTGCTGTAGAGGGCGGTGTTGGTGGCCCTCCTTCAGTGTCAATCTTGGAGGGAGGCCACACTTCCCGGTGCCTACGTTCTTCAGGGAGTCCCCCTTAAAGGGGCACTCCGATCCTTAGTAGCAGGTCATTGCCTCTTGCCCTCACAGGGCGGGCAAACATGCTATGGCCCAGCCCTCAGCCAGGGATGGGCTGGCAGCGGGAATCAGCCTGCGGCCCTTTGCAGGGCGAGACAGTAGTCTCCGGGCTGGTCCTCTATCAGGGTAGGCCGCCAAGGGGAGGAAGCAGTCTCTAGCCCAGAGGGGCGAGGGACCAGCCACAGGCCTAGCCCTCTGGCGAGGCGAGTCACAGTCTATAGCCTGAGCGGGCGAGGGAATGGTCCAAGGCTCGGGCCCGTGGGCAGGGCAGGGCAGGGCAGAGGGCAGCCATCTCTAGCCCTTAGCAGGGCGGGTAAGTAGTCTGTGCCCAGCCCTTCGGCAGGGCGTGGCTGGCAGTAAGGGACAGGCTCTGGCCCTCAATGGGCGTGCACCCCTGGTCGGGGTAGGAAGGGAAGAGGGGGACACAGGCCCACCCGTCTCCACTGCGTCCCCCCAGGGCCCTGTCAGTAACGGGGTGTCCCGTCACTGGGTCAGCAGGGCTCCGGCCGAAATGCGCTGACTCCCAGCCCATAGTCGGCTTCCCGGGGCTGCTTCCTCCCACCCTCCCCCTACAGCACCTGGGGCCAGTCGTTGCCCTCTGGGTCGCTGGGGTAGACGGCAAGCGGGGGTCCCTGAGTCCCTCACCGTCAACTGGCAGAAGGTCTGGAAACGGTTCGGGGTCCTTTGCAGGGGGTATTTCCTCTAGGTCCCAGGGTCTGCATGTGCCTTCTGGCTCACCAGGGGCTGGTAACTCGGGCAGCAACTCCAGGTCCTCAGGGCCCCAGGCAGTGGGCAGCTCAGGCAGGCCCTCCACCGGGTCGTAGGATCCAGGGGTCTCCTTCAGCTCGTCCGGCTCAGGCAGCTCATCCAGTTCCCCAGGGCCCCGTGCCATGGGTAGACCCATCAGCTTCTCCTCCGGGTCATAGCGGTCGGGTGTGGCCATACACTCGAGCACCAAGAGAGAGGCGTCCTTCTCCCTCGGCCACTGGGTTCTGACTGAGCAGACAGGCCTGGGTTTTATAGGCCTAGCCCCGCCTACCTGCTTCCAGTCAGATGTTGCCTTCCTGGGTTCCCACCCCCAGGGTGGGTTTGGCTCTCCCTCCGTGTCAATCTCAGAGGGAGGCCTCACCTCCTGGTTATAGTTCTCTACGTACAATCACAAGTTCCAGGGAGGATGGAGCTAGGCTGTTTTCAGTGGTGGCAAATGACAGAACAAGGAGCAACGGTCTCAAGTTGCAGTGGGGGAGGTCTAGGTTGGACATTAGGAAAAAGTTTTTCACTAGGAGGGTGGTGAAGCATTGGAACGGGTTACCTAGGGAGGTGGTGGAATCTCCATCTTTAGAGGTTTTTAAGCTGCAGCTTGACAAAACCCTCACCAGGATGATTTAGCTGAGGATAGTCCTGCTTTGAGCAGGGGGTTGGACTAGATACCTCCTGAGGACCCTTCCAACTCTAATATTCTATGATTCTATGAATACACCATCAGCAGCAGCATAACAACAATAATTACTGGCAAAGTTAGACCTAAGTCAGCTAACATGGCAAATAGGAATATCAGTACAAACCTGTGACTGGATATCTTCTCAATCCCTAGCAGACAAGGAACCAACAGCAAAACATCTTGTTGCATCATCCTACTCTAAGAAGGATTATCTATGACCAGTTCCAATAATGACTCATGATATGGCAGGGAAGAATATTGCTACTTCTGTCCCACACATATTAAATCATGATTTCAAAGCCCAGCATTTCTTTGGTTTTATTTCAGGCCCCTGCAGCATCAAAACCTTTTATAGCCCAATCCAATGGCCACAGAGGTCAATGAGAGTTTCTCTATCAGCAGCAATGAACTTTGGCTCAGACCTTTACACTTTTTGAAAATTAGGAGTATGAATTAAATAAATTGAATGTCAACTAGAGATGATATTGTGGCCAAGAGCGGCAGCTAGGCATTTAGCTATGCCAGCATCACCTCCACCGTTTTTGTAGTGACCACTTCCTTTAGAGGATCCCAGTTAAAGAGTGTGTCAAACCTGCTGACCAGGCTGGGCACACGCGGCACACACTCTCGCTCAGCACTGAGTTAGTTATGTCTCTAAAAGCAGTATAGGCGGCTGGTGCAGATGCATGATAAAATAGTTTGGCATGTGTGTTAGCAGTAGCCTTACCTCATGCCGCCAGAGTGAGACCCATTTTGGTTCTGGAACACCCACCGATTCCAAGAGCTAGCTAGGATGACAACCGCTAGTTGGAAATACGCCTCCAAACATGGATCCTTGTTACATTCAAGACACTCACACAGAAATGTTAGATAAAAACATAATCACTCTTGCTGGAAGGTTACAATGTAATGTAACTTTATTTCTTAGAATCCAGAATGATAACACTCAAGAACCTAAAAACAGAGAGACACAAATCAGACTGCTCCCTATGGCAGAGAGGCCCAACTCCCCTCACATTACTCTAGCCTGGTTCTTTTCCAGACTGGCTCTGATCACATGCTTCTCTACTGAGCACCCTCGCCTACAAGCAAGGTCAGGACACCCCTTATAAATTAAAGTGACAACCTACAATTCCAACCCAGTTTTCGATACCCCACAATCCTCTATCAATCTGCTGTAAGGAAGTTAACAAAGCTTTCCCTTTCCTCCAAGCCCCACACCGAATGCTGGGAAGATTTCACCAATCCCCAGCCGCTCTGCTGTGTGAGAAGCAATGCCGTTTCCCTGCAGAGTCAGTTGCATAGCAAAACAACCCCAATTCATGGCTATTTGAATGAAGAAGAGCCCCAAGCCTGGCTCTGTGAGATTCATTGGCAGGAGTAAACCATGAGGCATTCCTGACTCCTCTACATACTGTGAATTTTCGCACAAATTAAAATTCATACATGAAATTCTTTATTGGCTATTCTCATCTTTAAAATGGCTCAGTCTTCCAATCACAGAGCAGAAATAACACCATGTGGATCAGGGGACCAATACCACATCACCAATAAGGAATAGCAAAGAGGGGACCTGAACAATCTGAACTACCCTGGTATGAAAACTATCCACTTATTCAACGAATACTAATAAATATATTAAAGAAACCACGTAGGTTGGTTTCTTTGTTGCTGTTGGGAGGTTTTCTGTGACTCACGCACTAATCCCAAAATGGGCTACATTTGTAATGTACTCATTATTCATCGCATTTGACTGCTGCTACTTCCATGGCACAAGGTAAAAAAAACAATAAAGATACAAGTGATCTTCAACACTGTAAGAACTTGTGGAACATTTTCAATATATTTTTTAAACTTATCAACTAGTTTTAAAGCATTAGATTTATTTGGGGGGCAGGTTGGTATGAACAGGGAGCACTTGTGTCTAAGAAAGATTTGCTTTGGCAGGGCAGATTGTGAACAAAAATAAAACTCCACAGGTGGTAACCCCTTATTCCCATTTAAATTTATTATTTCCTTTAATTTTTGAGACTTCCGTGTTACCAAAAATACAAATTTCCCCCAGGAAGTTGTGAGACAAGGGGGTTGGAAAGGAACAATATGTCTCAAGAGGTGATTCACAGTATAAACAGTATGGAAGACAACTGGATTAGATGGATAGTAGAGACCTCAAGATTAATGGCTGCCAATCTACAGTGTGAATAATACAGCCTAAAAAACATAGTCATAGACTAGGACCTTCTGTGCTAGGTACTGTACAAACACAGAGCAAAGAGATCATACAATCTAAAACAAAAGACAACAGGTTGATATAGCAGACAGATGACGTAGCACAAGAAAACAACGAAACAACAGTGAGGAAGTGTGGCCCAGGGCTAGAGCACTAAACTAGGATTTAGGAGACCTTAATGCAATACTCTACTCCACCCAAGACTTCTTTTGTGACCCTGAGTGAGCTCAGTTCTCCATCAGTGCAATGGGGATAGCTGCACTGTTGTGAAGATACGCACCTTGAAGACTAAGGTCTACGATGTAGGAGCGAGGTATTAGTACTAGCCTGACCACTCAATTTTTTCTGTAGGCATCGCAGCAAAGAAAAGTTTTAAGAAGTGATTTGATGGAGGACAATGAGGTAGCTTTGGGGATCTCCTCCTGAGCATGAGGGCAGCATGGGAGAAAGCATGAAGGGGCTCAGCTGAAAATGTAACTAATGGGCTCTTACTGGAAGTAGGAATCAATCTCTCAGTAGTAGAGGAGACATCATAGGTAGGTGGGGATACACTGCAGAACCTTGATGGTGAAGACAAGTAGCTATTGTTTGACTTAATCAAGAAGGAGGAGCCAGTGGAGGGATACAAAGAGAGAGTAACGGGGTCAAAGCAATTGACAAGGAAAATGAATTTTGCAGCAACATTTTTGGTGTATATGAACAGGGCAAGACTGCATTTGTGAAGGTCAGAGGGAAGGATGTTGTAGTTACCAAGACACAAGATGATGAGAGCCTGGAGTAGAGTTTTAGCTGTGTGGCTGGATAGGAAAGGCCCTGTCTTAGAGATGTTATGCAGAAAGAATCTGCAAGACTTAAGACATAGCCTGGTTGTGAGGATCTAGAGAGAGGTCTGAGTTGAAGAGAACATCAAGGCTATGGGCCTGAGTGGCTGGTAGGATGTTGGTGTTGGCCACAGTGATCAAGAAAGGAGGAATGGTCCCTACCTGCAGAAAAAACTAGGAACTCTATTTGACCACAATGAACTTTAGCTGGTGGCTAGACATCCATAAGAAGATATCAGAGAGACTGGCCAAGATTTTAGTCTGGACTGAAGGGGGATGTCTGGAGGAGAGAGGCTGTCATGACCGAAGCATGGGCAGTCTGACCTAGTGGTCAGGGCAGGAGTCAGACCAGGACAGATACCAGGAATTCAAAGTCCAAGACAGGCTAGCAGGCAAACCAGAAGTCAGGCAGAGTCAGGTTACCAGGAGATCAGGAGCAGGTGCTGAAGGGGAAGCAGTCCTAAGCAGGGAGATCCCAGTTGCATGGACAATTTTCTCTGTTTGTGCTGGGTTTATATAGAAGTTGTGAACCAGTCAGAACCCCAGCATTCTGCCAATCAGAGTCCAGGACTGGAGTCCTCTGTCAGGGTTCAACGTCTATCCTGACTACATTAGCAGGGTCCTGCTTAGCAGGTTGGAACTTACTAATACCTAATAGCCCTATAGCTCAGGGTTCAAGATGTGCATTTCCTAATGGAGACCTTAATCTGTGAGTCATTGATATAGGAATGACTGAGGAAATATCGAACACTCTAAAACAAGCAGCATCCTGTGTTTACACAACTGTAATTATGTTGTTACAAGCTATGCCTTGTGAAGTACCATGGCAAAATGTACATAGAAGCATTATATGTAAAGTTATGAGCACACACTGAAATCATGACTGAAGTATGTTTCCCAAATCAATCTGAAGAGTGGCTAAACCAGTTCCTCAGAGACAAAGGGCAAACTGACACTTCAGCCAGGTGTCAGCAAGGCTGATGGACCACTACCTGCGCAGTGGCCATTCTGTGGCAAGGAACGGGACAGGGACAAAAATCTATATTTTAGCAAAGAAAGAGCACAAAGTTTCCTTTCTTCACTAGATTGCAGGTCACTTTGCTCCCAGCTGGAAATGCTTCTCAAAGGGAGGACAGGACTATATGAAGAAGGGGCAGACACTCCACGAGACCCCTCCTCTCTCTCCCTGTCTGTCTCTGGCAAAGGAGACAAAGGAAAACAGCCACTGGATTCTGGGGGAGTTTGGTCAGTAATCTGCTGGACCATGTCGTGAGAAACTTTGCTTGAATCCAATATCGTTTGTTAAGTTAGACACTAGTAAGAGTTTTATATTTATTTCTCTTATCACCATTTGACTTTCATGCTTCATTACTTGTTCTCACTTAAAATCTCTTTGTAGTTAATGAATTTGTTTTATTGTTTTTTCTAATCCACTGTGTTTAAACCAAAGTGGCTGGGGAACTATTTAAGGTAACAAACTGGCATATTATTTATTCCCTTAGTGGAATAGGATGTGCAATATATTTGTACAGTCTTGGAGAGGGCTAGGCAGCACAGGACACACATTTCTGGGGGACAGTCCAGGACTGGGAATGTGTTGGGGGGTCACACTGCAGTCTAACCCAGGCTGGTGATAACCCAGGCGTAGCTGGCTGGCTGCCGTTACACACAGACACTCAGGGTTTGGCTTGCATGCTGGAAGGCTGTTTTTGAGTGGCTCTGCTGGGGCTACTTCAGCAAGTCATTGCAAGGCACCCAAGGCTGCAGAGCAGGGGTGACACAGCCCCCACTATTCTGGACTGTGCCCTGGCATGCCACACACCCCTCAAAATGTAAAGGCAAAATTTCTGAAAAGGCTTTCAGTGATTTACCTTGAGGTGGGTTGTCAACATCAGGGATTAAACCTAGGCCCTCTGGATCCTAATGCGGGTGCCTCAACCATCTGAGTAAATAGCTCCACCTCTTTGACCCAGGCCTGTTGTACAGGCTCACAACCTCTAATGGTCTAGCCACCATGAGAGGGGGACTGAGCAGCATGGCTTAAAGCTCACCATCTAAATAAACACATAGGCATGTTCTTATAAAGTATCTACACTAAAGAGGGTAAGATCATTCTTGTGGCTCTCTGGTCTGGATTCAAATGTGCAATTAGGCTGTCTCTTAGTGACCAGACTTTGAATCTCTCCTTAGCCTCCTGGGTTTTTGGTCTCTGCTGAGTTGACACTGTCCAATGTCTCAGAAATTCCAAAAACATGGAAAGTCTTCTCTCGGGTAGGAATGTGGAGAGCAGAAGGGTGCTCCCTGGCTGTGATATTTCTCTCTGTGCTCCACTTCAACAACAGCCAAAACCAAAATCTTTGTCTCTGAGTTCTAGTTGATGATTGATTCTGGTAGTGGTGCTTCCAGCTCTATCTCTGCCCTGATCCCTCGGCAATCTGGTAAACTGAGTCCTGACCCTCTTTATCCATTGCTGCTGTAGCCCAGGGTTGAGTCTCTGAGAGGCCCAATGTGGTATTTCAGGAGCACACCCCCTCTCCAAAGTGGTTATACAAACATGATGCTGGACTTTGAGTAAAAAGTCCCCTGAAAATTCATGCTTGGAAAAGATAAGAAATGCTGACATTAACAGTCAGGCTGGCCCCACAACTCCCCATTCAAATAAAAGTCAAAGGTTATGATGATCCATATATTCTGAACTATGGTATCAAAATATGAAGAAAATTATTGAATGGTAGAAAATAAGGGTTAGTTTAATGCTGATGTAATGTTGATGACTGGTAATAACATAGAATGGAGAATAAAAAACAAATGATAAAAGTTTGGGGTAAATGTATAACTGGGTAGATGTGATGCTAAATAACATTGATTAGAGGAACATTAATGACTATGCAATATGGAAAGGTATAAACCCAGTGAACAAAGAGGCCCAAGACAGAAATACTGAACCAAAAACTGAAGGAATGAGAGTGAGGAAGAATACCAGACCAAAGGTCAGAGACAATCATCTTGAGGTATAGGAGAGCTTCCAGTACCCCAGAATTCGGTAACTTGGGTCCCCACCTCCTCCACCATATCTGTTTATTCTCTGTCATAGATATATGCTCATAAACTATATGTGATAATTCCATCTGAAAATTATAAACAAAGGTGAAAATTGATTAAGCCTAAATTGGGTGGACTGGTGACTCAGTTTCTACCTTACAAGCTGATAGTTGGAGTGTCTGTGGATGAGATTCCCCAGAGACAAGGTGCAGGCGGTGACAAGGAGGTCACCAAGGACAGAGCTTTGTGGAACCCACACAGAAAGTTGGAAGGGAGAAGAGGAAGGTTCTCCAAAGGTTATGCTGAAGGAGCGATTAGGAGAACCAGGAAAGGACAGAGCCACAGAAGCCAAGGCAGGATGAGATTTCAAGAAAAGAGCTCAGTCAGTGGTGTTGAAGACAGCTCACAGGTCCAGGAGGATGAGGACATAGTACTGGTTCTGAGACATGGCTAGGAAGAAGTCTTTAGAGACTTCAGAAAGAGTGGGGTCAGCAGAGCGCAAACCAGAAACCAGAAACACTCCAGACAGCAACTGTAGACATCGCGTTCAGTGAACTTAGTGATGAAAGGGAGATGGGTGGGGATTGGGATCAAGGGAGGGGGTTTTTAAGAGGAGAGAGAGATGAAGGAGAAGAGTAAGAGAGGGAGGTCGTGGGATGGGATGGAGCACTAGGGCAAGTGGAGGGGTTTGAGGAGATCAGATGAAAAACTTCTGTGGCTGTGGCAGAAGAAAAGGAAGAGAGAATTGAAAGAGGGGAGGAAGGAGGGAAAGTGATCTGGGGAAAGTGGTCACATCATATGGTGTCAATTTTTTCTTTGAAGAAAGTGTCAGGATCCTGTGCTGAATGAGGAGTGGCAGCAGGAAAATGGGAAGTTTTGAGGAATGAATCAAAGGCAGTGAAAATCCAGCAGGCACTGCAGTGATTCAAATTAATAATTAAATTTACTATGCTTACTATCAACTCTTCTAGTGTACAAACATGACAACAGCCATTTGTTGCTATTGTGTCACAAATGGAAACGATGCACAAGATCCTCATTGGAGCTCAAATCAGACAGACTGCATACACCAGTAGCCTTATAACTAGGCAATCCATTAGTTAATATTACAGATGACAATTCAGTAGTATTAATATTCACCACTGAATTTGTTTTGAGAAAAAAAGTCTGTCATTTCAAGAAAGACGATAGAGCTGTCTGAATTCCTAATGATCCCTTAGATATTACTGTCTGGTAGGCAGAGTTTGGAATATGTGACAAGTACAGAATAAGTGATATTTCTGACAAATTGATGGGACTCCTCTTATGTGTAAAGTTACTCACATATGTATGTGTTTGTGGGATTGGGGCCCAAATTTGATATTCTTGCTTTTTGCAAGTTTTTGACATAATGTAATAGAAATTTATCTGGAAATAGCACTCAAACAGATTCCATATGTAAGAAGTTAGTAGAGCTGATCAGGAATTTTCCACCAAAACGTTTTTTCACCAGAAAATGCAGTTTTCTCAAAATCAGAATTTTACATGGGAATATTTTTATTGGGAAAATCAAAATGAAATATATTGTTTCTGGTCAGACCAACTCAAAGCTAAACATTTTGGTTTGTCAAGTAAAAATATTTCATTTGGATCAGTTTGCCATTAAGCTGTGTTAGTATGAACTGATGTAGTGCTCCATGGGAATTGTAGTTCAGGAGCCCCATGTCCTCATTCTCTTCTATTAGCTCACTCCCTGACTGAACTACATTCCCCATGATGCACCACGCTCTCCCTTCTGATTGAACAGACACCGTGCATCATGGGAGTCCCATGGGCACACAGCAGACAGAAATGCTGATTGTCTGCTAGCTGTAGGAGTAGGTAGAACATAAATGGATTTCAGGAGTTTCTCTGTGTGCCACCACCAGTGAAGGACTGACTTGTGGACTGAGAAATATCTATGAGGCGTTTAAAAAAAAAATGGAATGCTCAACTAGATGCAGCAACATAAAATAGACTGTTTCCCTCATTGTCCCCTGTCTGTTTTAAAAAGAAAACTCCTGCTAGATGGAGCAGCAATTTTTACCATGCTCCTTTTACATTTGCTTCAATAGAGCAATAGCTCCAACCTTTCCCGACTACTGTGCCCCTTTCAGGAGTCTGATTTGTTTTGCATATCTCCAGGTTTCACCTCACTTAAAAACTACTTGCTTACAAAATCAGACATAAAAACACAAAGCATCACAGCACACTATGATAGAAAAATGGCTTGCTTTCTCATTCTTACCCTATAATTATAAAATAAATCACTTGGCATATAAATATTATACTTACATTTCAGTGCTGGAACTAGGAGTGCTGGGGGTATGGCCACAGCCCCTGGCTTGGAGTGGTTTCCATCACAGACAGGGTTTACAGTTTGGTTCAAGGGCTCTCAGCAACCCCACTAGAAAAATCATTCCAGTACCTCTGCCTGGGGTGGGCAATACAGTACCTAAAACACAGGAGAAAAGCTAAATTTTTGCTTCTTCAATTCAGGGCTTAAAAAGCTTCCTACCCACATTCCTGAGTCAACCAAGCAATCCTCTAATAAAATCAAGGAAGACCAGACTTGAGATACCTGATACTGCTAAGAGAAAGGCAAACAGAAAAAAAATGTAAAAAAAGAAAAAGAACAAAATCCAAAACCCCATTGGTCCTTCTTAATATATCACAAAGATGCAAAGGCAGAAACCATTTTAAAAAAATAGAAATACATTTTAAACTTGCAGAAAGAAATGTTTTAATTTATTTCTCCAAATTAACAACAAATCCACGAACAGCTACATTTTCCCTAATTACACTCCAGGGAGTGTAACTTGTCTAACTCGCATCGACTGCTGCCGAATTTGCCAGTAATTATAGACCAGGACCTATTGGAGAAGATACCAGACTGTGTTGATACTATATTATCAAAACATGAAGCTTTTAGATTTTCTGAGAAAGCATTTTAAAACCTTAGTTATTGCTTAGAGATTAGCTAGACTGCCAAACGTCCCACAATATTGTATATATAAAAGACACTATTTTACACAAAGTTTGAAGTGTTGAATTTTCTTGGCTCAAAATTTCCAGTAATTTAGGATGACTTTGCCTCTGGGAAGTAAAAAGGAATGGAAAATTAGTTCAAAACAGTCTACATGAGTGCTGATATATTCATTGCCTTTCTTCCTTTAACATTACAGACTTGGTCAAAGTTCTTCGATAAAATAAAAGAATAAAGGAATCAAAGCATCTTATTTGTAATGTTGGCTCCATGCCTATTGTAATAGTTATTGGGAATAGGCCATCCCGTTGTTCATGTGTTTCTGGCTAAACAAAGGAAGATCATTTTTCTCTCGTGACTGAGTCAATTACTGATGTACAACTTTTGAAAAAATAATCTAGTTGAGATGCGAAATGTGTGACAGCTAGTACACAAGATCACACTGACGATTTGATGTGGAATTGTCAAGTCTCCCAGCTTATTAGGTGAGGTAAATTTGGTCAAAATCCTCAGGGGGAGTCCTGGCAGCACTGAAGCCAATGGGAGTTTTGCCATAGATGTCAATGGGGCTACCCGTGATGTTTACTTATGGTATTTCCTTGGCAGAACATATCAGAGCAGGGTGAATGGCTGATCAGAGTATTATGTGGCTGGGAAGAGAGGAACGTTAGACTGAATGCTGGGAAGGGTTAGAAGGCTGGAGAGGAAGGAAGATCAGTGCTTTACACCACTACACTGCTGTTTACACCATAGTGTTGTCATTGCAAGACTGATATAGTGATCCAAGAGAGTCTCTTGAAAACCAGGAGGAGGGGAAATTGCAGTGCATTTAGAGGAAAAAACTCTCAAAGCATCAGTTCTTTTTCTGTTTTTTTTGTTTTGTTTTGGGTTTTTTTTTTTGGTTCTTTTTTTAATTCAAAATTGTAAAATTCAGGAATTGGTGACTGTCTCTGGATACTAACAGAGATTTTGTACTTGAAAAAACCAGTTGGTATTGTTACTTCAAAGCATTTGTAGCTCTAGTTCTGGATTTGCAGTCAGTGTGTGTGTTAGAGGAACTGGAGGTGTTCCAGGTGTATGGTTGTAAACTGGAAGTAACTGGGAGTGTGTTAGCTGGTGGAGAAGTTTGAATGCTTTTGGATGTAGTGATATTTGGCTGATAAGGAGAGGCAAACTGGGGCAGGGGGAACTGGATGTTAATATAGCCTGGTGATTTCCTAGATTTTTTAGTGTCTGGGTTGAAAAATACACCTGCTTAAACTTCTGAATTAACAACATTCTTTGGAGGGCAATTGCTTTAATTAAAAAAATGTGAAAGGGGTGCGGGTGTTAGATGGAGCTGAGGAGGGGGATGGGATATAGGGCATATATGGGGAGCAGCAGAGTTGGGACGATAATATGAACTTGGGGAAATGGGGGGTTTCAGGGAACCACGGATGACGGAGTGTGGATTGCTAGGAAGTCGAGCAGTCGATGGTGGGGTTGGTGGCATATTGGTTCATTCTAATGCTGTGCCCATGATGCCTGGGGCAGTGAAGTGTTGAGAGGAGATGCTTCACAGAGTTTAGATGCTACTTTTCCAGGTGATGCAAGAGGGCATTTGTTCCAGGGCAGTCATTCTGCTTAGTATGTGGCTGCATCCAGGCTCTCAGGGCACCCATAGCACAGTCCTGGCCTCGATGCTACAGGTTGTGGTAGTGAGTGGGGGTAATACAAAAGAAGTTTGCTTCCCTCCTCAGTCTCACTGCTGCAGCTCATTTTAATTTGTTTTGCTTGTTTTTGGTGGATTTTTGTTTCCCCTCTCCTTGTCAAGCTCTTCATGCCTTCTGATCCAGCAAAAGCTTTGAGAATAGGTCCCTTGAGCAAATGCACATAGGCAGCACTTTTCCTTTCCATGAACAAACTGCACTCACCCAGATATTGGCAGGGAGAGCTTTCAGAGGGTCTCAGCTACGTTTGGAGTGCATCCATGGGTTTTATTTGCAAGACTATCCCTAAATACTTATGGCCATGCTTGCAGAGGTCTAGTAAAGTAACACTTGAATTGAATATTCATTAGTCAGTCCAAGCACCCTCAGGGTTGTGAAATCTGAAACAGAACAAAGAAGGGTGGGATGGTCAAAAGAGTTTGGTGAGGGCTTGTCAAAAAATTTCCACTGAAAGTGTTTTTAAGTGAAAAAATGGGTTCTCAACTAAACACGTTTTTTTGCAAATACTGTCCGCTTTCCATAGAAAATGTTGACTTTGCATTGAAAAACTGAACACCCAAAAACCAGAAAATGCCATCCAAACATTTGCAGCCAAAATCTGAAACTTTTCACATTGGAAATGTGGTTGAGATTAAATCACATCCTACTGAGCCAATGCTGTGCCTCATGGGAGTTGTAGTTCAGGTGCTGTATGCCCCCATTCCACTCTACGGTCTTGATTCCTTAATTGGATTACATCTTCCATGATATGGCACAACCATGAAGCTTCTATGAGCCACTGTGGCAGATCAGCAAAAGGGAGGCCATGATGCATCATGGGAGATGTAGTCTGGCCAGGGAACCCAGCCTGTAGAAAAAAATGGGGGCACGATGCTGTAAATTACATCTCTTTTGAGGCACTGTCACATCAAAGGTAAATGCAGATTAATGTTGAAATGACCTAAAACAAAATGTTTCAATTTGATTTGACAAACCAAGATATTTTGTTTTGATTTTCCTGATGGAAACTTTCAGTTCCGAGCCCAAAGTTTTCCATTTTCAACAAAAAAGCTGAAATTTTCTGTGGAAAATTTCAAAAAAACATTATCTTTTCCATTTTCATCAAATTTTTTTACTAAAACCTGTTCCCCCCATTTTCTAACCATCTCTATGTGCAGTATTGGTCTAACCGCTTCCATTGAAACCAATCACAAAACTTTCCTTGAGTTCAAGGGGAGCAAAATTAGAAAGTACCAAAAGCTTTTGAAAATCTCTGAATAGTCATGTGAGTAGCCAGCTCTTCATGGGGACAGAGTCTTATACCATGACTTTGGGAATGTGAATAGGTGTGGATTCTGAAAACCAAGTTAATCAGAAGGGTGCCTATTAGGAACGAGAAAATGTCATTGTGTTTCTCAACAACCATCTGAAATTTACTTCATTTGTTGTGTGAACAACCATTCCAATTAATTTCCTAGCTTGTGCTGAAGCTAAATCAAACCAAAAGGCTCTTTCTAGGAATTCATATTGGATGTCTTTGCAACTTAATGGAGCATAGCAAAAATCATAGAGACTGAAGATATATATAGAACAAAAGATTAGATTTTACATGAATGGGATTTATGATGCAATTTATTTTTAAAATTATTCATTAGCCATGTCATAGTTTAGACACTTGCCTTGATGAATTAGGTTGGCATGCCTTGAATCCACTTGGAATGTATGTTTATCATTAACACGATTCAGGAATACTCTGACATAAATACTAACTGTTCAGCTAAGAAGAATAGACCTCTCTTTGTTCTTAGATGTGGATTGCTAAAAAGCACATTTCCTAAAAGGAGAGAAACTGGTCCTACTGTGTATAAATAGCAGCACATGAGAACAGAGAGATAAGTTGTTTATTCCCCTCTTTTGAGGTTATTAGAATCAATGATCACATCAAACCATCCCTCTCAATTAGAAGCTGTTCCATACTATCTATTGTTATTCCTCCCGAACTCCAAAAAACTAATTATGCCTTCAGTTAATTATAGTGACTGTAATTAGTTACGAATAGCAACATGAAGAAAACAGAATAGTGTTATGGCAAAGGGTGCTTGTAGATGAAGGGACATTGATGTGTCAGCAACCAGGATGAAATTTGCCACTGAAAGATTTAATGATGCCATTCAGTAACTGCACTTCAGGTATGTCTACAATTCAAACGAGGGGTGTAATTCCCAGCTCAAGGAAATACACCCACACTAGTTCTGATTGACTTAGCTTGCTAAAAATAGACTATAGCCATGGAGTCCTGAGTAGCAGGGGGACTAGTTGCCTGAAGTCCAATCTTACTGAGGTGCTATGAATGTACTAAAACCTTAGGGCATGTCTACATTGCAGTCAGGCTGTGTGGTTGCAGCTTGTACTAGCACACATCCACTAGATCTAATCTAGCTAGCGCGGATAAAGAAAGAGGCAGCAGCACATGGGTTAGGAATGTGATTACAGACCAGGATTCTGAATAGGTTTGTACAGCCCATACTGAAAGGCTGGCTATTTTGTAGACATACCTGGAGACATTAAGGATATCGTGTAGGATAACACACTCTTCTTTGCCCTGATCATCAGATCTCTCTGAGTTTCCTTGGTGTTGCAGAGCAGCTGCACAAAAGAAAGGCTCCCACCTCTTCAGACCATCCAATCCCAAGTGAGCCTTAGCCGAGGGGTTTCCAGTGTAAAGGACAGTGGCTGAGGTAGGGAGAGGGGCACAAAGTATATTAAAGCAGCTGGATCTGCTTGAGTTTTGTGTGAGTCCTGCAACAGAGACAGAAGCCTAAGACAGCTGTGTCTGGGGTAAGACAGATTTCCTGACATGGAGTTTCTGCATGACAGACTTGCCTGTTCAAGGGAACAGAACATGTGTACATTGTGTAAATACATATCTAAATTTGCATCTCTCATTTCTGCTTCAAATAAGAAATTGACTTATCACGCTCCCAAATCTGTTGCTCTTGGCAAAGGGCAACAGTAAGCAGAGAACCACGTTATCATCATGACAGATTCCCTGCTTATAGTCTACCTCCAACCCCATTTCATTATTAGGGTCTCTCTCAAGCCAACTCCAGCTGCAATTGCTATCAAATGACGACTCTGCCTGAAGAAGGCACCAGGTCTGAAAGATGTGCAGTCACCACAACTGCTAAAGCTTCATTCGTCAGGGTCAGAGCAGAATCATCTTTAGCAATTAGAGCTGGGCAAAATTTGGGGGCAAAAAGCTTTTTCAGCAAAAACTTCATATTTGACATTACAAAGATTTCATGAATTCATGCAGGTTTCAACAAATTGTGTATATCAAAAAACAACACTCAAATCTGAAAAAAGTCAACTTGTTTCATTTTGACATTTTTTAAATGAAATGTTTAGATATTTTGGTTGAAAATGACTTTTTGTTTTGAAATTTCTTCCCTTTTAAAATGATCAAAATTGAAATAAAATGCGTACTTTCAAAATGTTTTGCTTTGACAAAATCAAAACAATATTTTTTCACTTTTCAATTTGCTGAAAATTCTCAAAAATACTGTTTTTTATTTGACCTGAAACAAGTTTTTCCCCAGTTTTTCAGTGGCCAGTGAACTGAAAAAATCCCTTATTCACAGCAATGCTTAAAAATCTACAACCTCTTCTAATGTGTTAGGGCTATAGGGCTTGATAAGTATATGGAGGGGATGTTATGATGGGATAGTTTAAT
>ML675614.1:470899-482497 GCA_007922155.1 Mesoclemmys tuberculata | reverse complement strand
ATTTAGTTCAACAGAGAAATTCTTCTGCCAACCTATCTACCACCTCTCAAAGGAGTGGATTTACTGAAGCAATGGAAAAATCTTACTGTCAATGTAGCAAGTGTCTATGTTACAGTGGCACAGCTACTGCACTTGTAGTGTAGACACAGCCTGAGACAAGGAAGTGGAGGGAAAATAGCTACCAAATTTCTCCACCAACCAGAAGCAGGAAGTGGCCCCAATGAGCACCTCTGTATTCAGGTCCTTCTAAGGCCATTGCAATCATTGATTGCCTCACCTGATCCCCTTGAGATAGGCAGCGTTATCCCCAGTTTACAGATGGGGAACAGAGACACCAGGTAGATGAAGTGACTTGTCCAAGGTCACAGAGGAAGCAAGTAGCTGATTAGGTTTGGCAAGTCCCAGTCCCGCAGCTATCCATCCTATTTCTTGGGAAATCAGAGAGGTACAGATGTCTGAATACTGACTGGCATGATAGTTATGTTCCATGACTCTCTCAGAACCTTCCTTTTGAACATGTGGCTATGTAGGTGACAGGAGAGATTGTTGGCATACAGATACTTAAGCCACAGGATATGGAAGGAAGAATTATCACTGAGTGAACTGTTAGTTTTCTGCCCACTCATTCTTTGCACCATTTTGTTGGCTTAAGTGGGAGGTCAACAACCATTGGCATTTCCAACATCCCAAATACCTTGACATCAACTGGAGCATTCGGCTGCATCACTGTCTGGTTGTTAGCATAATCGTAGGTTTTATTCTGGAATTGTGCTATTTCCAAATATCCACCACATTTTGAATACACCTGAAAGTTATCCCCACCCAATGTACCCTGTGTCTTTAGGACACAGACAGCTGTACTATTGGTTTGAATGTATACTCATGAAGCGACTGCTTAATGCCATTTTGCTCCTTGTTGCAGAAGGCTCTCTTGGAGGCAAACTTTGCTCTCAGTGACAGCACCACAACCCTACTGTCTGAAGGTGAACTGTGATTGACTTCAATGAATACCAGCTGCCTTCGGCCTTTGGAGCTTACTCTGTATCTTCAAGGCCTACAACAGACATTTGTTGGTTTCGACAATAGAAACATTTGGAAGTTAGCATGTTACACCTCCCTTTTCATTCAAATACTTCTTTAAAGGATGAAGAGAACATTCAGCAGTGACTTGATTACATTCTGTAAGTGCCTACATGAGGAACAAATATTTGAGAATGGGCTCTTCAGTCTAGCAGAGGAAAGTATAACACGATCCAATGGCTGGAAGTTGAAGCTCAGACTGAAAATAAGGTGCACATTTTTAACAGAAAGTGTAATTAACTCTTGGAACAACTCACCAAGAGTCATGATGGAGTCTCCATCACTGAAATTTTTAAATCACGATTGGCTGTTCTTATAAAAGCTCTGCTCTAGGAATTATTGGGGGCAGGTCTCTGGCCTGTGCAATACAGGCGGTCAGACTAGATAATCACAATGGTCCCTTCTGGACTTGAAATCTGGGAATCTATAAATAAGATGGAACTACTACAAAATAAATTAAGCAACCAAAATTGCTCCAATATGTTGGTGTGTTTTCAGTTACACTGGTGTAAATCTGAAGTAGCTCTGTGGAAGCACTGTAACTGCAAACAGAATTTGTTTGGCCCAGTCTTCTCTTCATATGGAAAGTCTTATTAAAATATGGAGGCATATCTTTTTTAGAGGAGGAGAGTGAATAAAGCAAAAGAGCAAACAAAATGTTGTCTCTGGGGGGAATGCCCCTGGAATTATATTCCATTTGTTGGCTGAAATCAGCTTTCATCAGTTTGCAGTTCCTCAGCTCCACCTCCAGCAGATATCACAGAGCCATTCAGAGCTAATAAGGATGTCTAGGGAGGAATCAGTTTGATGTCCAAATAGAATGTTATAGAAGTGGGTGTTTGTGGTTTTGTTTTTATTTATTGTTTAGGAAAGCCCAAGATTCTCACTCTGGGTCTGATTCCCATTTCCCTTACAGAAGGGTATGTCAGTGTAACTCCATCTGAGTAGAGTCAGACAAAATTAATGTAACTAAGGTAAAATCAGACTCCCAGTTTTAAGACTGAAATGATCTTCTGAAGTGGGAGGCTTGGCAGTGCTACCGTCCAACTCTGGATTCCGCTAATGACAGAGTGATTGAATTTACAGCGGGGACGCCATGCTGCTGGATAAGACTGCTCTGGAACTGCTGTATCAGGTGTACTTGCAGTACATGATTCCACCACCAGATGAGTCTGTGTGCTGCATAGAGCTCCAGACAACGTGTGGTGCTGCAATTAAAAAACTGAGACAAAGCTGGAACTCAAGCTGTGTGGAAGCCTTTGTTTATGTCTGTAGTTGTAGCTGTTTTTGTTTTTCTTTAATAAACAAACACCACTTCCTTGGGATTTGAGATGCGATATATCATGATGGGAGCCACATACTGTCTGACCAACCCTGCCTAATTTCTGGTCTGTGTCAGATGGCTCTTGGCTCTCAGGTCCACTTTTTCCACCACAAAGGAATAGTGATGCCAATTAATCAAAACCAACATAACTAAAAATACAGATTTTTCCTTTTTATCTTTTCCCCCCCAATTCTTTTCTATTTTGTTTGAATCCAGAAATTTCTTGGATGATTCCTTACTAATATATTGCAAAAAAGCAGAACAGCTAGTTGAATTAAGCCTCTTGCAATTCATGACACTGTCTTATTGACCTTGTTAAAAAGTTCATGATTCATTCACAATTTCAGGTTTCCAATGAGTTTCTCTCTTTACTTTAACTTATAAAATTGTTTCATAATGTAACAATGAAAGATCAGAGAAAAGGTGTTTGGGTCAAAAGTCTGACTCAGCTGCTGCTACAGCAATGGCAACATTCCAAATAAATTGAGTAAAGAAGACCAGGCACCAAGAATGGGTAAGAAATTCCTTAATAAATAGTCTGGTAAAGATTCTTCTCAGTGTTGTAGATTTTTCCAAACACTGGAAACATGAAGAAACCTCCAGGGAGTTCCTACACTAGATGATACATGGAGCTCTGCTTAAAAGCCTCTATTTTCCTCATTCCCAGTGTAAATCCTTTTAGACATTTCAGTACAGAAAGTGATCTGGAGGTGAAAGAGTTCAAAGTGCAATTCACTTTCACTGACTTTAGTACATCATTGGATAATAACGAAAAGGCACCAGAGTTAGGATAATGTTCATAGAATCATAGAATATTAGAGTTGGAAGGGACCTCAGTAGGCCATCTAGTCCAACCCCCTGCTCAAAGCAGGACTATCCTCAGCTAAATCATCCTGACGAGGATTTCGTCAAGCCACAGCTTAAAAACCTCTAAAGATGGAGATGCCACCACCTCCCTAGGTAACCCATTTCAATGCTTCACTACCCTTCTAGTGAGAAACTTTTTCCTAATGTCCAACCTAGACCTCCCCACTGCAAATGCAGCCTCACCAATGCCGAATAGAGGGGAATAATCACTTCCCATGATCTGCTGGCAATGCTCTTACTAATGCAACATTTACTAATGTTGTAAAGGGTTCAGTCTAAACACACAAAAGCAAAGGAAATGAGTGCTAAGGTTGACTCTTGAATGCTAGGATTGACCTGGCCTGAATTTCCCCTCTTCCATGGCAAGAAAATGGCACCAGTTACATGGCAAAGGGACCTGCTGAAGATGGCTGCATGTCCTTCTCCCAACATTTACACATTGGTGATCACTGAAAGTTATTGACAGGCAGCGTAAGAACAATGCTGCTAGAGAATGTGTTAGAGTTTGATTTAAGGATCTTGACTTTGTATATTTTGACATGTGATGTTGACAATTTGTGTTTTAATGATTAAGTAGCTTTAATTTTTTGAATCTCAATGTCTACTGTCATTAAATTATTATCTGATCCCCCCATCATTTCTTGCAACTGTGAACATTTAAATTGATAAAAATAAAAAAGACTTAAAATAAACCAATATTATCTGTCAAAATTATAAAAATAGAATTTTGCCCAGCCTAATTACCAGTTGGGGAAGTATTTGATATTGATGGGGTGCACAAACCCCACTCAGGCAGGAATGGGCAAAGAACAGCTTTGGGGTGCATCCCTAAGCATGCTGAATCAGGCTACAACTTGTCAAGTTGCTCCTGAAAGCAGACCAGGGACATGTTTGGACTAGTTGGGGGCTGGGCCATTCCTTTGTTACCATTCCTCTGAAGCCTGAAGAGGGCTGGGGAAGAAGGCCTGGAGGCAAGCTGCCGTGGGAAGAAGCCCAAGGAAAAAGAAGGAGGTCTGAAGACACGGGCCCTGGGCTGGAACCCAGGGCAGCAGAAGGGACTGGGTTCCCCTACAAGCCACTAAGGAAAGACCTGGGGAAAGCTCCAGACAGGGGTTGTTATGGACTAGTAAGCCTAGCGTCAGACCAGAGACCTGGAAAAGGCTGCTGGAGCATTACTGGATTGGACCCAGTCTTATCCCAAAGGGATGGGATTGAGCATACTCTGGCCAGTGGGGAAGAGTCACAAGATAGAAGGGAGGGCCAGTAGACCTGAAAGGTTGGCCAGCTCCATGACAGAAAAGGAAAATCCCTCCAATACCAGCCCTGCCACAAGGGTGCCTGCAAACTGGTGAGTCAGTTGGTCACGGTGCCCTCTTTTTCAAAGGCAGGAGTAATTTACAAATCCATTCTATGCTCGCTGTGTACTCATTCTACCTGTGACTGGATTATGGTGGACAAGAACCTTCATGAGGAGAAAACTCTGGGTAGTAACAAGTTCTTTAATCTAGCAAAGAAAGGCAGAACAGATATGCATGACAGGAAGATAAAGCCAGACAAGCTGAAATTAGGCACACAGTTTTAACACTGAGGGTGATTAACCACTGGAACAACCTACCAAGGGAAGTGGTGGGTTTGCCATCTCTTGATGGCTTCAAATCAAGACTGGCTGCCTTCATGAAAGATATTCTTTAGTCAGACACAGGATATTGGGCTCCATACAGGGGTAACTGGGTGAAATTCCATGGCCTGCGTTATACAGGAGGTCAGATTAGATGATCTAAGAGCTCCTTGTGGCTTTAAAAATCTATGAAATACTCTTACTTCTTATTCATTTCCCTTCCTATTTTTATATATATCTCTTTTGCTGGTTACAATTATGGACAATTGTGAGGAAGTCCAAGTGAATTAAAATATATTGAGGGGACAGGTAACATGAAAGAAGATGTCATTTGACTTGGATAATAATATGGTGATGGACACTGGCAAGAATGACCTAAATTGCTTATGTGCACTGAGGTTGTTGGGGTATAAAGGAAATATATCAAGGGGGTACTGTCAGAAGATGTGTGTAGCGTGTGGCAGCAGCAATGAGGCAAAACAGCAGGTTAAATACAGTGTTTGAGCAAGACAAGGAGATATTAGCACGACGTTATAGTCTCACAAATTTGTGTCAGCATACAATGCACACCATGGTCACTCAGTAAACTACACAGATGCGGTAGGAGGGAGAGAACCCACCAGTCTCAGCTTCATAAACACAGCCTCTATCAGGTAAGCTAAAGGAAAATCTCCACTAACTGTAGTAGTAGTGGGGTTTATGTCTTCTATGGGCTAGCCGCAAGGGACAAACTTTTGACCAGCTATGCTTTTCCATCCAGCAGAGAGCAGTGTAGCCTGTACATACAGTAGTATCCATAATATTTCAATAGCAGCATGAAATAGCTTGACATTTTCCCCATGACTTTAAAGATGATTTAATCTCTTGTAAATACTGCATTCTTCGTCATGTAACTCAGGCCCTGAAATAAATGTAGGATGACGTTATGTTTAGAAGCCCTTTTGGAACCAATGAAGTTTGGAAAGAAGCTGGTGGTGAGAAAAGAGATACACAAAATAGATCTGTTCCCTACTTGCAATGATTTATCAAGGGTCTATTATTACATTTTTTCCAAAGTTGTTATTTATAGAGCCAAGGGACTACTAGAGAAAAGCGTTTGCCAATTTCTTTGTTAAATCTGACTCAGTTCAGTACAACTATGTTCATTTGGTTTTTCCACAAATATTTAGTTGACTAGTTTATGTTCATGTGAGTATTTAGTGAGTTTTTATTTGTGCACAAATGTATATGTTCATGTTTTATAATTCATACAAAATTGTAGGTGTGCTACTCCAGCTTCTCTAATATTGTATATTAACACAAAATATTAAATTAAGGTTGCATCAGGATACATCCTCACCAACCTAAAACTTTAAAAGCATGAAAATAAAAAGTTAATGGGAAAGTATTGTGCATTCCTTTTCATCTTCCTGTTGCCAACAGTAGTTCACCTTCCAAAAGGCTTTCACTTCCATTTCCAATAGATCCCAAAGAGCAGTAGGTAGCCCAGCTTCATTCTTTTTTATATCAACACAATACCATCACTCATTCCCTTAATTTGGAAAATTATCCTGCTTTAACATTGCTGAAGTTGCTCTTAAAGTTTTGTGTGAAAACATGAGTTTGATAGGGATGGGGATGCAGACACACACACAATGATATTGCTCTTTCAAAATTACATATATAAATCACACCAAAATCCCAATGCTCAAAGAGTAATATAAATCTATTTCAGTGTTTGGTGTCGAATTATGATGTATATAAGTGTCTTCACATACACAAACACAAATCAAGAAAATGAAATAAATTTTGCAGGAGTCTAAAAACAAAATGTATTTTGGAGCAATTACTATTGTCCCCTAATATTTTTCACTTTGACAATTTTGAGTTAAGGAATTCTGCTCAATCTAGGTATGTTAGAACGTTCAGATCAAAGTTTCCTTGTTCACAATGCAGCACTGTCAGTCTGGCCTTGAACATTTGATGTCAGTTCTCTCAGGTTAACAAACTGGTGGGTTGTACTAGTGGCTCTTCCATTTAGCAAAGGTTTGTACAGAATTTGTATTTCAATAACTGCAGTTTGTTCCCAGAGAAGTGTCTTTTACAGCTTCACTTTTGCTATAGAGGTCTGGTCCAGAGTCTAGCATATGAGCAAATCTTTGCCAGATCCCTTTTCCAAGAAACTAGGGAGACAGACATTATAACAAAAACATTTTAAAAAAGAGAATATATTGTTAATATGGAAAAGAACATAGCAATGCAAAACCATATCCAGTGGCTATGATATAGAAATCAGAGGCTAGAAAGAAACAAGAAACATGCAAAAACCCTAGTGCTAACACCTGTTAGGCTGTTTTTGGATGAGGTTTTGCTATCAAATTGTTTTGACAAAAACTTAAGAAAGTATATTTGGAAATTACAAAAATGGTTCATCTTCTTCTTACATGGCATCTCCAACCCTGGATGTTTGCAACTATGTAACTCCTTCTGTACAATCCTATGCTAATCTCTTTGTGGATTAATCGTCTTTTTGATCCATCCAGGATACCATATCATCCATCCAAGATCTTCTGTTTTTGCCTCATATTCTTTTGCCAACAACTTTCCCTTTCAGTGCCTGCAAACATGCATCTCCCCTGAACCTTTTACAATGTGCCCTGCAAATCAAATCTTTCTTTTCATAACATCTCTGACTAGAGTTTGTGGAGGTTCAATCAGCTCCAGCTCTTCTTCTTTGGTTATATGGCCCATCCATGATATTTTCAGAATTCTTCTGTAACACCATGATTCGAAGGGTTGTCATTTATTTATTGTTGATTGTTTGAAAGTCCATGTTTCATAGCCATAATTTAACATAGACCAAATGTAAATTTATAAGAGTCAGTTAATCTTCATTATAACTAAAATATATGTTTTTAGATATTTAACTTTCTAACAGAACATACAGAAACATGCCAATCTATAACTCTAGGTACCTTAAGAACATAAGATCTGCCATACAAGGTCAGACCAATGGTCCATTTAGCCCAGTATCCTGTCTTCCAACAGTGGCTGGTGCCAAGTGCTTCAGAGGGAATGAACAGAACAAGGCAATTATCAAGTGATCCCTGTCGTCTAGTCCCTCTGGCAGCCAGGGACTTAGGGACATCCAGAGCATGGGGTTGCCTCCTTGATCATGTTATCTAATTCTTTTAACCCATTATAGTTTTGGCTTTCACACCATTCCCTGGCAACAAGTTCCGCAGGTTGACTGTGTGTTGTGTGAAGAAGTGCTTCCTTATGTTTGTTTTAAACCTGCTGCCTATCAATTTCATTGGGTGACCCTTGGTTTGTGTCATGTGAAGGAGTAAATAACACTTCCTTATTCACTTTCTCCATAGCAATCATATCCCATCTCCTCAGTCATGTTTGGCCAAAATAAAATAAAAATCTAACTAAAATAATCCCAGAAGCTAATAATCCCCACGAACATACTATCTGAACAAGCTACAGTAATCCTCACAGCACTCCGGCTATACCCATTCTACAGAATGAGACACGGAGAGCCTCTCAATGGAGGTAGGAATCTAGAAACTTCCCCTGGACACCTCTCTGTGTCTTTAGGTACCTAAACTCCTTTGAAAATCTGGCACAAAGTGACTTGTCCAAGATCACAAAGGACATCTATGATGCAGCCAGGGGTGTGCAGAGGTTTTGGGGGGCTGAGGTAAAATCTGAAACTGAGGCTGCCCCACCCTCCCAAAACAGAACAAGGGCACAAGAATGCTGGAGGCGGAAGGCAGGGGCTGAGAGCAAGCCTGCTCCTCATTCACCCCATAGCAGCGGCTCCTGTCCCATGGGGCTGGGCCCAGCTCCTTGTTCTGGGCGTTTTGACTTGGCACGTGGGGTCACAGTGCCACTCAGGTTTGGGGGACCAGAATCAGCAGGGAATTGAATACAGGTCTCCTACATCCCAGGCATGTGCCTTAATCGTTGAACCCTCCTTTCTCTTTTAGAAACTTCAGCTCCACCCACCCACCACCAGCTAGGCCTCATGTAGCCATTTCCTCCTCAAAGGCCCAGTTAGAAGAGAGGCTTTCAGCATGCCTTGGAGGTTAACAAACCTAGGCTACTGCAGACCAATGAGGGAGTTGGTTCCAAAGCCGGGGGCTGTTCATGGATAACGCTATATCATCAGTCCCCTCCGTTTTTAATCCAGGGGTGTCCTGGTCAAGTGCCTCTGCCTGTCCAAGTGAGGCAGGATGGCAGGAGTAGATAGGCTGTCTCCTGTGAGACTGGTCCCCAGCCACATCAGCCTTTAATGTACAAACATCATATCTATAGCAGAGCAGCAGTTTTGTTAAATTTAAGGTGGAGAGTTGCTTGTGGTTTAAAAATAGACTATTTTAAGTGCTCTCAAAGTCACATGTCAACTTGAAGGGTCTTGAAATTTGCCATGCCCCATCAGGGTGCTGCGTTCAGTTCACAGTCCAAGTTTGGGGGCATTTCAGCCAGGATTCCAATATACAGCTCACCCGAAAATCATGTGCTTAGAAAATTACCTAGTTCTTATGGCATTTTTGTGTACTCTCAGGGCTCAAACTGTCACTATAATCCTCACCAAATCAATCTCACCCATCAGGATCTGTCTCAGCTCCTGCACAGCTCCCACTGCCTGTTTGGGGAAGCAATATTTCAAAAGCTATTGAGGGTTGTGTTTGTAACTCCCACTTGACTCAAGCGAATGTTTAGAAGTATGGCCAAGGAGATTAACAATAATTAAATAGAAGGAAGATAAAAGGCCCTAGTAAGCAGTATGGGTAAAGTAATCATGACCCGTGCTCTGCAACCATTCCGTGAAAAACAGGACTAAAGTGTGATGAAAGGAAAACAAGTTGCTGGGTCATTTGCTCAAAGAGCTAACTGATGCCGAGCTCTCCTGCAGGAGCTGCTCAGAGCATTTACAGATTCTCATAACTTTTGGGGGACAGAACTAGGGATTATGGGGAGTTGGCACAATGAGGACACATACAGAGGGACACTGAAGCAGTGCAGGGCACGTAGTGCTTGGGAGGATGTAACCCTGCCCCTTTTCCCCTTCAGGTGTGCTCTGGCAGAACTGTGGAGTGGCCAGCATGCCCCTAGACATCACCCATTATTAGTGTAAGGGCCCCTCCAAACACGGGTGTTGAAAACCCAGTTCAATGGCTGGAGCTTTGACAAAGATCTGGGTTTCCAAACTTGTCATTTTTTGATGATCCTTCAGTGAATTAGGGATCATTCAAGTGGACCTTTGCCCTCTGGGGGCTTAGAAACACTTACAGAGCAGAACCATAACAGGAGAAAGCTGGGCACCTTCCTCTCTAGTGACCTACCTAGAGGAGAAGGGAAATGGACCCATCTGACCTCTCCCCTGCTTGTGCCCCTTTCCCTACCAATACCACTATAGCTCAGCATATCCTCCCTGTGGCTGCTCCACCAGGAAAGGGGAGATCAGCAGTGCAGTGGGAGATTTATGAGCATCAGCTGCATCCATAACTTCCATTTCTGTCCCGATTCCACATCAGTGCCTGCACTTTCCTTACATCCTCTCCCCAGCATCTCAAGCCATGGGCCCTGGCTGATGCCTGCTCCTCCATGGGGAGGAGGGCTGTAGAAGGAGGACCAGCCTGCGCTGGACAGGCAGAGGGACAGGAGACCAGGAGATGATGCAGGGCAGTGGAGGGGATTTTACACAGCCAGTGCCCTTTGCAATGGGAGGAATAATCAGAAGGTAGTGGAGTGGGAGAGCTGGGCTATGGAACGTATGGATGCTGTGGAATCTTTTGTCACAAAATAAATTACAGAAATTAACTGCCCCCAAATTTGATTCACATAGAAGGAAGATCTGTGGTGCCTTGCGCCCTTCCGGAATGTCGAGTTCATGGACATTGAACCTTTTGAAAACCAGGACATGAAGAGTTAAGATGTATGCCATTCCCGCAATGCAGAAGGAATCCAGCCCTCTTTGAAAGAGGCTCCACCATGCCACTAACACACATACTAACATTCTTCACTCACACATGCTTTAGAATGGCCTGGGAACAGAGCATCTGAGCACTACAGGACGAAGTCTAACACTTTCCCCCGGCTAAAGCAAAGCTCGGTTTTAGGTCAGGGGGAGCAAACAGGAACATATACACTTACATATAAACCTTCTTTATTAATTGTTTCCAGATACAATGAATAGTCCAAAGTTCCAGATACATCATGCCACAAAGTAATGAGGTTTCGGATAAGGGATGGGAGGGGAAGCCACAGCTGGCCTACACCTAAACACTGAGCCTGCTCCACACAAACCAGACCAGACCTGCTAAATGTTACAGCCCCTTCACCCATGCCCTGAAGATCCTTTTTGAGTCATTGCCGTCACTCACCCTTCACTCAGCCCCAGACACTTCTGTAGTGTATATCCCCACACTGCAGACAATGCCCACTGCAAGAAGACCCTGGTGCTCTCTTGTGACCCAACCTACAAAACCCAGCACTCATACAAGGCACACTCGGCCCCTCCAAACAACATGCACCTTTCAGCATATCACAGTGACAGTGCTTCTGACCTGCTCCAGCTGGTCAAATGATTCTATATGTTGTCTGTCCTTGTATCTCCTATGACACACCCATATTAACCTGCTCCTCGGCAGCTGCCAGCTCCATGGAACCAGGGAACTGGTTAAAGGGGAGACTACAGCGGGTCGTGCTGAAGGGTGAA
>ML675614.1:438962-470499 GCA_007922155.1 Mesoclemmys tuberculata | reverse complement strand
GTCCCTTCTGACCTATGAGTCTATGAGTCTATGAGTCTATGAGGTCAGATTGCATTTGAGGTGTGTGTGCCTTAACTCTGTATTTTCTGGTTCTCAGCAGTTTGGAACTGAACATCCAGGCACCACTGAGTAACCTGAACTCTGCGTTATCAGAGTGTTTAGCAGTTAAAATTCACTCATAGTCCATGAAGATCCACTTCTGAATCCTGTATTTTTGTCAAAAGCTCTATTTTCGTGATTTTATCAGATTTAAATTCCACTCCCTCACAGAAAACCAATGAATAAAAATTTGGCAGAACTGCTCCTGCTGAAATTTTCCAAATATATAAATGTCATCCCGAGGCTGACATTCAGCATGGAAAATTTCAATCTAAATGATTAAAATTTGACAAAGTTATGAGCAACTGAAAACAGGATCTTATAATGGGAAGTATTGCGCAACTTTATCTATGGGTGTTGCTATCTGCCCTGCCTATCATTAACCAAAGAGATCTAAGGGAATATTTTCAGAGACACAAAAGACAGATAGGTACCTACCTTTATGCCTTTGAAAATCTCCCACGAGCCCCACTGCTTCAGGTCATAAGCCAGCCAAACATCTATGGGCAAGTTTATTTCATAATTGTCCACTAGACAGTTTCTTGCACCTGAAGCAGCCAGTGCTGGTCACTGTCAGACAATATGGGCCTAGATCCAGCATGGTAATTCCTATGTACCTATTTTGCACAGCTCCACTGACCAAGTCCTTTCTTTTTTGCCTCTGTTCTAAGTAAAGACCAAACTAGCCCTTCCAATCTCTCTCTGCATACACTCAGTGCCTTCTCTGTGCTGCTAATCGTGAGCATGGGCTTAGGTCACTTCAGGCTCCATTTACTTTATCATCTGCTGCAGCTTCCTCAGCTGCTGTGACCTACACAGTTACTTTGTGCTAAGCAATAAAAACAATGTGAAAACTTGCACAGATGAAAACTAGCAAAAAATGTGACTAGGGCAAAAATGTCTATGTAAGGGAAAGTGGTGGAAAAAAACTAGCCTCTTTAACCAAATCAGCAGACAGCAAACATTCCCCAGGTTGCCGTACTTGTGAAACATTACACAAAGGAGATCAAAGTACCTAGTGCATTTCAGTAATGGTGTGAGCTACTCAGATATGATCCCTTGCCTTACTACAGGAGCAACTCCTAGGCACTTTCACACTGGCCAAGCCAAAGGAGATTACAAAGTGAGGGAAATCAGCGTTTCCCCATACTGTTGAAAGCAATCACAGCTATTGTAACTCAGATGTACAAAGTGCCTTTCATTCCAAAGGGTACCAAAATTCAAGAAAAAGGGTACATAAGGGGATCCCCTACTGCTGGAATGCCCCCACTTCTGGACTGGAACAGCCTGGAAGCTGTTTAACTTTGAATATTCCTGTTCAGATTCATCAGGGCTCTGTGGGATGGCAAGGCAGCTTCCACTGACATAACTGTAAGTGTCTACACTAAAATTTCTCTCCTGCCGATGTAACTCACCCACTGTAGGAATAAAATGGTAAGCCTGTAGAATCTGTTTGTAATATTCGAACTCCCCTCAGCCATACTCCATATTGTAAATGTAAAACTCCATTTTGACCAAATGTACTCCATCTTGTACAAAACTCTTTCTAAACTTTTAGATTAATAGGTAATGTTATCTGAACAAGTGTAAATGGAAGGTGTATGTATGTGTGAACCACACCCAAACTGCCTGCTTGTTCAGATGAAGTGTGGTGTCCACCCTAATGGCTGAAGAAGTGTGAACACATCCCTGAAAAGCAAAACAAGAATCCACCTCAGAAAACAAAAGAGCAAACTTAATCAAAACACCAGGACCGAGCTGAAAGTCATGTCTGCTATTGTCCAGCAAGAAAGGGACACAGAGAAGTGACGTGACTCAGCAGAACTCCTAAGTTTAAACCGAAGTCAAAAGGTTATAAAAGACTGGGTGAGATTCGAAGCTTTTGGGGAGAGAGAGAAACTGTTCTGCAGACCATCAAAGAAGAGCGTCGGTGCGCGCCCAACAAAGACCCTGCTCTCTTCGTGCCCAGCTTCCCTGGCCAGGTAGCTGCTACGAGCCACGAACTCCAGCAACGAACCCAATCTGCGATCTCAAGCCACGATAAGGACTGGTAGCTATACAACCTTAGAACATTTCCTGGTGTGTTTGGGCACGTGTGTGTTTGTGTGTGTGTGTGTGTGCGCGCATAGGTTTAAGATAGTTATTGAGTGTGTGCACATAGGTTTAAGATAATTATTGATTTAGCATCTGTTAATAAATGTGGCATACTGCCTTTTCCCCTTAAAAGGATCCCGAGTGCTCTTTTTAGCACAACACCACTACATGGATTTATTAACTCCACCTCCATGATAAGCATAGAGTCAATCTCAATGTAGTTAGATTGTTGCCTTATGTTGACTGTTGCTGGCTTTCAGAAGCTGTCCCACAATGTCCCACACTGCCAACTCAAATGGTGAAAGTGCCCCTGGTGAGGCTCTGCATGGCCGACACAGGAGCAAAGTGTAGACACACACAAGCAATGTAATTACTGTGGCGGTTGTATGCCAACATAAGTTAGGTCAGCTTAATTTTGTAGTGTAGACATGCCCTTACAGTGTCTTGTACCTGATCTGTGGAAATAAGATGGAAAAACAACATAATTGATCTCAGTGTCTCTATTATTAGAGTTGTTTGCCGCAGTTTAAACACACTTTGAGGCCTCATACTCATTCTTTCAGTGTTGTAGTTATTAATTATTATTATTGTTACATTAGCTCCTAGAGGCTCCGACCAAGAACAAGGCCCAAGAGGGCTAGGTTCTGTACATAATACCTAATAAACATTTAATAGAATCATAGAATATTAGAGTTGGAAGGGATCTCAGGAGGTCATCTAGTCCAACCCCCTGCTCAAAGCAGGACTAACCTCAGTTAAATCATCCCAGTCAGGGCTTTGTCAAGCTACAGCTTAAAAACCTCTAAAGATGGAGATTCCACCACCTCCCTAGGTAACCCATTCCAGTGCTTCATCACCCTCCTAGTGAAAAACTTGCTCCTAATATCCAATCTAGACCTCTCCACCTCAACTTGAGACCGTTGCTCCTTGTTCTGTCAGCTACCACCATTGAGAACAGCCTAGTTCCATCCTCCCTGGAAATCCCTTTCAAGTAGTTAAAGGCTGCTATCAAATCCCCGCTCATTCTTTTCTTTTGCAGACTTAACAAACCTAGTTCCCTCACTCTCTCCTCATAAGTCTTGTGCTCCAGGCCCCTTATCATTTTTGTTGCCCTGTGCTGGACTCTCTCCAACTTTTCCACATCCTTTTTGTAGTGGGGGGCCCAAAACTGGACAAAATACTCAAAATGCAGCCTCACCAATCCCAAATAGAGGAGAATAATCACTTCCCTCGATCTGCTGGCAATGCTCTTACTAATGCAGCTCAATATGCCATTAGCCTTCTTGGCAACCAGAGAACACTGCTGACTCATATCCAGCTTCTTATCTACTGTAACCCACAGGTCCTTTTCTCCAGAACTGCTGCCTAGCCTGTCGGTCCCCAGTCTGTAGCTGTGCATGGGATTCTTCCATCCTAAATGCCGAACTCTGCACTTGTCCCTGTTGAACCTCATCAGATTTCTTTTGGGCCAATCCTTTAATTTTTCTAGGTCACTCTGTATCCTATCCCTACCTTCGAGGATATCTACTACTCCCCCTAGCTTAGTGTCATCTGCAAACTTGCTGAGGGTACAATCTACCCCATCTTCCAGATCACTAATGAAGATTTTGAAAAAAAACGGCTCCAGGACCAATCCCTGGGGCACTCCACTTGTGATCGGCTGCCAGCTAGACATGGAGCCATTGATCACTACCCGTTCAGCCTGATGATCTAGCCAGCTCTCTATCCATTTTATAGTCCATACATCCAACCCATACTTCTTTAACTTTCTGATAAGAATACTGTGGGAGACTGTATCAAAAGCTGTCTCCTGTTTGCAGTAGAATTTATAGTCATGCTAGTTAACACATTCATAACTGAAGATTCAAGTATAGACATGTCCTAAATTACTTATCTAATGTCACAGAGGAAGTTTATAGCTTTAAGTTTATAGAGTTGAGAATTGCACCCAAGTCTTCAGAGTTCCAGTCTAGTTCCCCAGACACAAAGGTGTTACTGTTCCAGTCTAATGCAACTCGACCTAACTTACCTATGTACGTTGGCATATAGTGTTAATTGCTGTAGCATGTGAAGATTCAGTCAATCTCATGAAGACTTGTCAGAACAGGGCTTCTATTCATGAGAATAGATTCACAGATTGAAAGGCCAGAAGGGACCATTGCACTCATCTAGTCTGACCTCCTGTATAAAACAGGCAACCGGACTTCCCAAAAATAATTCCTAGAGCAGATCATTTAGAAAAATATTCTATCTTGATTTAAAAGTTGCCAATGATAGAGAATCCACCATAACCCTTGGTAAATTGTTCTAATGATTAATTACTCTCACTGTTATGCATTTACGCTTTATTTCCAGACTGAATTTGCCTAGCTTCAACTACCAGTCACCGGATCATGCTATACCTTTCTCTGATAGACTGGAGAGCCCATTATTACATATTTGTTCTCCCATGTCTTCATTCCAAATCACTTGCTTGGATAAAATATGAAAAGCTCATTAGCTTCATCAATGAAAGTTCCCATCTCTTAGCCTCTGTCCTTCATCCTCTATCTAGATCAGAGCAAATTAAAAAATAACCCTTTTGAAAGGTCAAAGTTCTTCATTAAGTGAAGAGTCACATGATAAAGTTAATGAGGGAATAGAAAATGAAGTGGCTGTGGAACATACGCTCCTTCCTGAGAGACACTCCAGCTGATCCCAGGGTAGTCACAGCACCAGCTGAATCAATTCCAGGCAGATAGGAAGCTGTAGTGGGATTTTACTGCACTTTATCTCTTCAAATGGAATTGAAATTATTACAGAACGGCCACTGCTTCTTGAACAGAGTGAAAAAACAGACATCAGACCCTTTGGCTGCTTTCGACCAGAATCTTTATGTTTCTGGAAAAATTGAGAATTTGGACTGCAGAGAGTAATCCTCAGTGGTTGAGTAGATGAGTTTAGTACAAAACATCCCACTCCACTTTAAGGTAAGGTTAGTGTTTGCATAAAACATGACTCCATTACAGAAAGCCTATTGACATTTTATACTGTGGTAGATTATTGTTCTCCTAAATCTAGTTCTGGGGGTATCATACAGCTTTCTGCTCTTTCCAGACTGGCAAATGCTTGTGAGAAAGTTGCAGAAGAAATGTATCATGTGATCACTGTCAAAGCTACATTTCCACATGGGCTAGCTGTTAGAGCATGATCACAACTACTCACTGGCTGAGACTGGTGTTTATCTTTTAATAGACATCTCATGATGCACAGGAAACAGTTACCAGAGGTTTAGCATCAAGGCGCTATCCTGACATTCCCCGCCCAATTTATCTATATAGCAATGAATTGGAAAGTCTCTAGAAGGGATGTGATATTACATGCCATATTTGAATATTGACTGCTGTAAAGTACAATATAGACAGGCTATAATTTACAGCTGTATCTATTGAAAAGGGACATAGTAAGGCACTTCAAGAGGCATAGCCAGCCACTCCACCTCGCTGCATGGCTGACACCAGCTCAGGTAAGCCAGGGATGGAGTGTGGAGCTTATGTGCATGTTGTCTGTAACACTGTGGAACCATGGCCAGGGGAGTAGGAGGATATGGTATGATTGTGGCAAGGTTATTCACCAGCCCTAATATTTTTTCCAGATCAGCAAGATCCTCTGGTCTCAGTGACTGCTGCTACTTTGGCAGGGTTGAGCTTGATATTCCCAGCTGAGCAGTTGTGGCCAAGATTCTTCATTTGCTCAGATAAAGCATGTGTTTATGGGCACACTGATTATTTGTATTTTCTCCAGCTAACAAGTCCAAACAACGATCTGTTAGCCGAGACTAGGTACACCCCTGCCCCAGCAGTCTTTCTGAGTCAGGCTGGAAAACACTTTGGTTGGCAGCAAGTATATGTGGGATTGGATTCTGCATGTTTACCTCATACATCGTTGACATAAATGGAGGCTACCAAATCCATGTGTCAGAGCCTTTCACTTAGGCTGAGGCCCCTTTATGCACTCTGGTAAAGCAACATAAGCTGGGGACTGGAGCAGCCCACACATGGCTCCAGAATATTGGGGGCAGATCCTCAGTCTTGTAAATTGCCGTCATTCCAGTGAAGTCAAGAAGCTATGCCAGTTTGCACCAGCTGAGGATTAGGCCTCTGGTGACGTAAAGTCACGTCTGCCTCTCCCCCCACCCTGCTGTCACTATGAAGGTGCAAGAATACACTCCCTGAGAACTGGGCCCATTGTGTTAATGCTATCCACTGCTCTGTTTGATATATTGTTTTCGCTATATTGGTTTTTATACCATGCTCGTCACCATAGTATCTGAGCACTGCCTAGCAATGCATTAGTGGCATGACTAACACCTGGCCCGTGTTAGTTCTCACCTCCTGTTCCCAGAAGGAGAAGTGTGAGCAATGGAAGGGTTTGGGCTGTAATTCCTTTGGATAATAGCACTGCCCCTTTTTGACCAAGGCACAGAGGCAAAATTTGGGGTGCTGGGGATGGTCCTGCTGGGAGCAGGTGCTGAAGACAGTCTGGTACTTCTTTGATGCTGTCTTGTTGCTTACAAGGAAGGTACCAAGTCCTGCTTTTCCAAGTGAAGGAAGAATCAAAACCAGAGAGCAGCTCCTTTGCTCCAGCCCAACTTCAGCCAGCACCAAGCCCAAGAGCTCTCTAGGCTTCTCTCAGGTCGCACCATGCTTACAGACTCTTGCTTGGCCTTCTTTCTCTGCCAGTTCCTTGTCTGCAACTCCAGCTAGACTTTCCACAGCTACACACACACCTGGGCAGAACATGACCCAGTGGAACCCTACACCCATACGGCAATAGTTTCAGAGCAGATGCCATTATGCCTTGTTTTAGGTGTGGCCCCTTAACTGTCCCTTATAGCAATCTTAAATGAAGGGTGCTGTCACTCATCAATGCCAACAAGTTTTTAACTCATCCCATAGTTAGGTTTAACCCAGCCCATAACAGACACACACACACACACACACACACTACGGTATGTTTATGTTTAAGAGTCCAAGGGCAAAGAAACGCACCTTAGAACAAAAGGTAGTGAGAGTTGCAGTACATTCCTCTCATGCTTTGGCCTGAGGTTCTCACAACAATGTATCCTTAAAATAGCAGGCCAAAACAAACTCTGTACACAGTCAGCAGCTGACTCAAACGTATAGGGCAGTTGTGCATCACTTATTTGAAGTCGTTTTTTATGACAGATTTATGCATAAATCCCTGTACAGATTACAATACCATGAAACTCAAAGAAATGCTGAAATACAGATAATTACACACATGATCTCTTCTAAATCTCATTGACTTCTTTATACTGCTACTGTCTGAACAGAATTATTAGCATCACCACATGGAGCAAGGTGTCTGCTTTCAAATAATGTTTAACATACTTCACAATGATTTATAAATCTGGGTTCCCCTCACCCCAGTACATTTATAAATCTGGGTTCCCCCCACCCCAGTACATTTTCCCATGGATTTTGGTGGGCCAGCTGAGTATTGCTAATTAGTGCAGTGTGTGCAGGGCCAGATTTAAAGCCCATGGGAGTCTTCCACTGATGACAGGAGTTCAGACTGGGTGTGCAGCATAAGATGAGTGTATCTGCTTCCCCACTTCAGTCCTGACCTGGAATCCCCCGTTATTTCTGTCATGGGTAGAGGAATTCAAAACACTAACAACAAAAATAAAAAGTGTTGAAATGGGAGCATTATTAAATGTTACTGTGATTTCAGATCCTTTTTTTTTAGGATCATTTTTCCAATAAGGGTTTTCACTTTTAAAATATGCATACTGTCAGAGATTTTCATGACATAGTTACATTTTGGGAGGTGAAATTGCAATAAAATGAAAAGTTCTGGGGCTTGAAAACAAGCAACAGTAAACTGGAGAAAATTAACAGAACCCACAGTTGAGATGAGATAGGAACATCACATGAATTCCCAGGTAAGACCTAGACTGGAATCTAAGCACAGGTATCTACAGATTTAAAAAAAAAAAAAAAAAAAAAAGCTAGCTTGCTAATCCATTCTGCCATCTATATGCCTGCCACTCTACCATTAGCTTCTTTGCTATTATTGCTTTTTATAATTTCTGATGCTACCTGCATCTTCTGTAATTTAATTCTGAGAAAAACTGAAATCCTCAAGAAATTCAATGTGTTGGATTTTATGCATCTAAGTCAGATAATATGGATTTCATCCTGGATCCCAATAAATTCTTCCACCATAACATCTCATCCTGTGTCAGGTTATTAACAATATATCACCATTCTCCTGAACTGGAAAACTGCAGACACCTAGGTGGTGCATAAATAAGGTTGAGTATCTGACCTAAGAAATTAACAGCTCATTTCAGGATTGACAGTGGGTTTTTAAACTGCTGACTATCATGGCAGCCATCAGTTGTGCTACAAAGCAACTGAAAGGATAGGAAGCAATCTGACACCAAACAGGCTGTGACATTCCAGCCGTTCTCCTTGGACAGCTAAGTGCTGCAAGCTCAACGTTGCCAGCATGGCAACCCAAAAAGTGGCAGTGGTGAGGCTGCTGCTGCACTGAGACCAGTGCCTACCATGCTGACCAACAGTGTCTCATTGTTTCCTTGTACTCCCCCCCACCCCCATGCCTGTCTGTATCTGTCGTCTCCTGTCTTTTACTCACGCGATTGACTCCGTGGGGCAGGGACCATCTTTAGACAGCAGGGAATCTCTTGATAGTGTTCACGCTTCTGCTCTTCGTAAGAATCTGTTCTTACCATCGTGGTAAACCCCATAACATCTTGCTAAATGCTACCACAATGCAGCTGTTGATAGGTCAGGTGGACCTGTCACTCCTGGTGTTCCACAAACCAGAGCTCCTTCTCCTGCCCTCTACCAGGCTGTGTAACCGATTGGGGTCGACTTTTGGCGTCCGCCTTGGGAGGCCGTGCCGCTTCACAATCCAAACTCAGGAGAGTCCCCAGAGACAAAGGCGGGGGCCCCGGCCCTTCTGGCGGGGAGAGACAGACAACAGTTACGGGACTGGTCCGTAGCCGGGCAGTCCCTTCAGCCGTCTATAGCGCTCGGCCCTCAGGCAGGTGGGTCAAGCAAACAGTCTATGGCCCTGGACTCGCAGGCAAACAGTCCAGCACCAGTGGGGTTTCGCAGGCCACGGTGAGGCAGCCACCCAAGGGGGGCGGCAGCTAAGGCGGAGGGGCCCCACACAGGGGTGCTCCAACTGCAACACGCTGCCCAGTGCCCAGGTACAAGTCCAGCCAGGCTGTGAGCAGCTACCCCTGGGCTACTTCCTCCACCCCCTTCACAAGGTACCTGCCTCCCAGGGTTCTCATCAGACTCATCCGGGTACGCTGCCCAGGGCAGTCCTGGTAGCTCATTGGCGTTGGGGTTATCAAGCAGGTCAATCGAGTCCTCGGTGCAGCCGGCATTCTTGCCAGGCTCCCACTCCAACAGCTAGCCAGGGACATCCCTCTCCTCCTGCAGCTCTCCCCTGACTGAGCTGCAGAGCCTGGCTTTCATATTTCCTCTTCCAGTCTCACTGCATTTGTGGCGGGCAGGTTGTGCCGTACCCGGGCCTGCCCACCAGGTGCTATGGGTCAGCCCCTCGCAGGGAGGCCATGCCACTTCGCTACAGAAAGACATCGGGATTTCAGATTGCTTCTGAAAAGAATGGCCTTTTTTGAATTTTTCTGACAGTGCTCAATACGTTGTGGTGGGGGGGGGAGTTCATCTTCATAATACTTTTTTTTTTTTTTTAAATAATGCTTTTGGGAGTTGCCCGTTTGCCCCCAAAGCTCATGTGACTTCATTTCCTGTGAAATAGTGACAGCCATGAAATGGGTGGGTCAAAGCCTCTATTTTTAATAAAAAGAATAAATCAAATCAGAAGTGAGTCTTCATGGCCCACAAATCCCAGCAACTGAGAAGGCAAACGCACTGTGGAAAGCTTTGCAGGTCACCTCCACGTCAAGTGTCTGGCTGGTGGATTTTCTTTTACTGGAGGCTTTTCTTAATTAGCATCACCAGAGCCGTCTTGTTCAATTAACAGGGGTAAATGCAGCTGGAGAAGCTGAAGCTGAGACACATTCCTTGGGCCTCAGTTACTCACTGAGGAACATCCACTCCCCTCTTCTGAGGGCTGCCCCTCTCACCCTGCAGACTAGTGGGGCTTGTGTCTTGCAAACACACCCACACCTAGACACACAAACCCTTCCATGGGGCTACACGGCCTTGGTGGGGATGCTGCCTTATTCTTCCCTAGAGATTCTATCCTGCCTTCTTGCTGCTGTGCTGCCCAGCAGCCAGTGGGCATCCCTTCCTCCAGAGACAAGTAGGAACCTTGTAAGCACAGGTCTCAGCTGTGCAGAGCAGGGACCCTGAGATCTTCAGGCATCTGATGCAGCAGCATTAATGGAAGAAGAAGAGAGGGCATTGGACCAGAAGTCAAGATACTTGCATTCGCTTGTAGGCTGTGACTCTGATCTGCTGCATGACCTTCGGCAAGTCATTTCATCACCCCATGCCTCAGTTTACCCATCTATAAATAGCTGCCTTTGTAAAACACGTTGAGAACTACGCAGGAGAATACTCAGTGCTATCCTCATCAATGAGCTCTGTCGTAGCTCTCCCACTTTGTGATATGAATCCAAGAATTCTTGTCCCAAAGCTGCCTTTCCCCCTCCCTCCTCGGCTACTTTTCTGCTGCACAACTGACGAAGTTCCCCTGTGGCTTCAATGTACCACAGCCATGTGCAAGTGCAGCTTCACTAGGGGCAGGGGTTGAGCTGTTCGAGCCAGTTTTTTTTAAATCAGAAGAAAAGGAAATAAGGTTGAGATTTCCAAAGGTACGTAGTTACGGAAAGATCGTGGGAGGTAGGCATCTAACTTGTCTAGGCACTAGGTGTCTATCGGCATCTTTAGACACCTAAACACTTGTGTAAATCTGGTCCTAAATGCATCCAATTTGACGTAAAAGACCTGATGGGCAGTGGCATAGTGGTAAAAAACAAAGTGGATAAACTAAACTCCACAATCCCTACATTAGAAGTAGGTAAATTCTGTTTACCGAGGTTTACCTTCAACTATGCTACTGCTGCTAGCAGGAAAACATCTAGACATTTGTTTGTGTCTGCTCCTTACAGGAAATATACAGGAAAGTACTTGAGAACCCTGATTTAAAGCTGTTTAAATGCTACTATGCCTGATATACAAGTAAAGAATGTTCCTATCCATGAAAGGGCTACTGAAAATGACTTGTCAATAGACCCAAATGATGGGATGTGTATTTTTTTAATATTCTCTATAAGTAAGATGGCATTACGAGCTAATCATGATGCTATTAAGGACTTCCACTATGAGCCTTTACCATCTTCAATCAGGCTAAGTAAGTTTTGGCAAGATGCCCAGTGTTCCTGAGACCAACCACCTCAAAAAAAACCTGCCAAAAGTAGAAAGGCTGATGATAATTCTTTAGGAAAATGCAGGTGATAAAAAATGTTAGTATGATTTGAGCCAAAGACCAGAACTCATTTTGTGCTACAAGTCTTGAGACTGACACGGAAGATCCCTAGTTCTGAACTGAAGTAAATCAGGATAGCTCCTTACTTGGACTGGCAGCTCTTTTGGGCAGGGACTCTCTGTTCTGTGTTTGTACAGCACCTAGTGCAACGGCGTCCTGGGCCATGACCACAACAGAAATATACATGCAAGTAATTAATAAGAACATAAGAACGGCCATACTGTTTCAGACCAATGGTCCACCTAGCCCGGTATTCAGTGCCAATGCAAGATGCTTCAGAGGGAATGAACAGAACAGGGCAATTTACCAAGTGATCCAGCCCCTGTCATTCAGTCCCAGCATCCACCAAAGATTTAGGGACACCCAGACCATGAGGTTGCGTCCCTGACCATCTTGGCTCATAGCCATCAATGAACCTATCCTCCATGAATGTAATCATTTTTTGAACCCAGTTATACTTTTGGCCTTTCTGAGAACCCCTGGCAACATGTTCCCCAGGTTGACTATGAGTTGTGTGAAGAAGTACTTCCTGGTGTTTGTTTTAAACGTGCTGCATGTTAATTTCATTGGGTGAACCCTGGTTCTTGTGATATATTAAGGGGTAAATAATTCTTCCCTATTTACTTTCTCCACAATATTCATGATTGTATAGACCTCTGTCATATCCCCCTCCACCCACCCATAATCTCTTTTCTAACTGAACAGTCCCTATCTTTTTAATCTCTCCTCCCTGGACAGTGTGTCCAGCGTTGCTTCAAGGAGGCTAGCCCCCTGCCCCACCCCTTCCACCTGATCTTGCTGGCCGACCTGCCAGTGCAGCCCTGAAACCCAGCCAGCCCCCCAGCACCCAGAGCAGCCCAAACCTTGGCCGACTCACCAGTGCCTGGAGCAGCCCTGAGCCCCACCCGGCCCACCAGTGCCTGGAGCAGCCCTGAGCCCCACCCGGCCCACCAGTGCCTGGAGCAGTCTGGACAAGCCCTGAACTCCCCAGCCTCCATTACCACCCCTCTCCATGGTGTGGAGGCCTCAGAAAGAGGTGGAACAGGGACAGGAAGAGGCTGTGGCGGGTCAGCAGCAGCTGCACCAGGGGAGGCTGGCCTATTATGCCTGCCGCCCATGCTCTCCTCATATGGAAGCTGTTCCATACCCTTCATTATTTCTGTTGCCGTTCTCTGTACCTTTTCCAATTCTAATATCTTTTTTGTGAGATGGGGTGACCAGAACTACACAGTATTCAAGGTGTGAGTGTACCATGGATTTATACAGTGGCATTATGATATTTTCTGTTTTGTTATTTATTCCTTTCCTAAGAGCTCCCAAAATTGTTAGCTTTTTGACTGCCACTGCACATTGAGCGGATGTTTTCAGAGAACTATCTACAAGGACTCCAAGATCTCTTTCTTGAGTGGTAACAGCTAATTTAGCTCCCATCATTTTGTATGTATAGTTGGGATTATGTTTTCCAATGTGCATTACTTTGCATTTATCAACATTAAATTTCATCTGCCATTTTGTTGCCCAGTCACCCAGTTTTGTGAGATCCCTTTGTAACTCTTCACAGTGAGCTTTGGACTTAATTGTCTTGAGTAACTTTGTATCATCTGCAAACTGCCACCTCACTAGTTACCCCCTTTTCCAGGTCATTTGGGAATATGTTGAACGGCATTGGGCCCGGTACAGATCCTTGGGAGACCTCCCTATTTACCTCTCTCCATGTGAGAACTGACTATTTATTCTTACCCTTTGTTTCCTATCTTTTAACTAGTTACTGATCCATGAGAGGGCCTTCCCTCTTATCCCATGACTGCTTACTTTGCTTTAGAGCATTTAGTGTGAGGGACCTTGTCAAAATCCTTCTGAAACTCCAAGTACGCTATATCCACTGGGTCACCCTTGTCCACGTTTGTTGACACCGTCAAAGAATTCTAATAGATTTGTAAAGGGAAATCATACCACACCAAAGACCTATTGACTCCTCTCCAACAAATTAGCTATCCTCTAGTCATCTTGTACAGAGGTTGATTTAAGCAACAGGTTACATAGCACAGTCAGTGGTTCTGCAATTTCAGATTTGAGTTCCTTCAGGACTCCTGGGTGAATAATATCTGGTCCTGCTCATTTATTACTATTTAATTTATCAATATGTTACAACCCCTCCTTTACTGGCACCTCAATCTGGGACAGTTCCTCAGATTTGTCATCTAAAAAGAATGGCTCAGGTGTGGGAATCTCCCTCACATCCTCTACAATGAAGACCAATGCAAACAATTCATTTAGCTTCTTTGCAATGGTCTTGTCTTCCTTGAGTGCTCCTTTAGCACCTTGACCATCAAGTGGACTCGCCAATGATTTGACAGGCTTCTTGCTTCTGAAGTATCTAAAAACATTTGTTATTGTTCATTTGTAAACCTTTTGCTAGCTGCTCTTCAAATTCCTTTTCAGCCTGCCTAATTATACTTTTATATGTGACTTGCCAAAGTTTATGCTCTTTTCTATTTTCCTCAGCAGGATTTGGTTTCCCATTTTAAAAGGAAGTCTGTTGTTTCTAATCACCTCCTTTACTCTATTAGTGCCAGTGACATTGTTCTGACTTTCACCAGCCTGTTGGTCTCGCCTATTGGGTTTTAGTTATTTTGTCTTACTGTATCTGCTTCAGGACTATTGCTCATCTATCAAACTTCATGGGAGACTCCATAATCCTTATATGTATCTGACACTGAGAGGCCCAGCTTGTGTGGATAAGAGAATTTTACAATGCAAAAGATCTCTCAAATTTTAGTGATTCTCAAATATTTCAAACTATCTTCCAAGAGTGAAATCCCTCACCGATGGGAAGAACAAGTACATCTGGCAATGGCCAGATTCCCTATGCTGCCCCAATGATGTAGTGCCACCTGACACTGAAGAACCAAGGGGCAAAGACTGGGGTTTCTAGCCTGTAAATGAAGTGATATTGTTCAAGTGGTTGTATGGAAAAGGCAAGAATGGAATAAAGATCAAAAGATGCAACCATAAATTAATAGACATGGAATTAACTGCACATTCCCCATCTGCATGAGTGAAATAGGTGACTAAAATTCTAGAAGCCTAGGATAGCCAGCTGCCCAAATCCCACTGAAAGTCAATGGGATCTGTGTGCCTAACTCCCCTCACCACTCCCGCAAATCCCAGTTCTTAGGAACAGTTCCCAAAGAGAACATTAACCCAAGAAAAATGCTCAGACAGACATTTGTTAGCATCAAGAGAAGAGAATTTAAATCAGATTGGATCAAACAGTTTTCTGGGGGAAAGAATCAGCGCTGGTCATGCTGGTTTTCTCTCTAGCTTAATCCAGGACACAGAGCCCCTAGTAGGGGAAAGTTTGCACAGGCAAGGGGTGCAAACTCCAAGATGGACAGTGCTGGCCAGGAGACAGCATAGCTAGAGGGCTGTACTGCATCAGTTGTTCCCCTTGGGAAGCCTCCACCATCCAAGCTCCTATGGAACCCTCCTTACCCGTGGTGAATTTCCTGCTGGTGTACAGCAGCCCCTGCTAGTGACAGCAGATGCAATTTGCACCTCATTGTGCCAGTGGGAGTGAATCAAGCCCTGTCTCTCTTGAGCTCAGGTTGTGAAGCTCTGCACACCTCTCACAAATACCAGTTCCCTCAAGGAGGAGCAACCTGTCCAGAGCTGTTGTGCTGGCCAAAGGCAGCAGGTTTCCATGTGTCATCTATCATTGAGTACGAGTCCAAGCCACAGGGGAGGCTGAAAGTTACAATGTGAGTTACAAGATCAGGTGAGTTTCCAAACACTTGGAAACCCTGAGACTTACCTTGATGACTATTCCAAGTGGCTGCTCATGGTCATAGAATTTAGGGTAGGCTGTAAGAAGACTAAAGCCCGCACTGTCCTAGATAGTGGCTAGAAAGGACACAGGGGATGTTTTAATTTCAAAGTCTTCTGTTTTTATTTCAAAAAACCATTTACCAAAGATGGCAAATGAACCCTTCTGGTGGAAAGTCATTATGATCGGTTTCTTTAAAAAAAATCAAAAAAACATTCTGTCCACATCCTGTCTCTCCATACGCAGTCAGAAAACAAGGCAACATTTCTGAAAGTCAGGAGAGAATACACAATAAACCACCCATCCTAACTGAGCACAGTTCTAGCCTTCCCTTGTAACCTTTCGCCCAGTGGTCAGGTAGTCACATGGGACACAGGAGACCCAGATTCAGTTACACACTCTGCCTGATATAGAACAGGTATTGGAAGTTGGGTCTTTGACATTACAGGAAAGTTCCCTTGCCACTGAGCTGTGCGTTACTTTCAGCCCTCTTAATCTTTCCTATTCAGGCTGTTCCACTGTATATAGCTTATTAAATATAGATTGGAACAAGGACTTGAACATGGATCTCCCAATTCCCTGCTGAGGGCACACATCACCAGGCTTTTTCAGTCAGTCTCTTTCAGTCAAGCTCTCGCTAGCCTTCTGGACTAAAGGTTAGAAAGAAGGCGGCAGCAGCAGCAGCAAATGCTGCTGCTACTATTCTGTGAATAGCATCTAAAAAAATGTTTTGGCTGAAATTTGTGTCAAATTCATGACTAGTTGCAGGTTGACCAAAACTGAATTTTTCAATGAATAAATTATTCATCTGAAAAATTTCACCAAGCTCTCATTATGATAATTTCCTTCTGATTTCAGATTACCTTAATCCACAAACAATCTCCTGGGGGCAGAGCCTCAGTTGGTGTAGAGAGCTATTTACATCATCTGAGGATCTTCCCCATGGACTTGAATGGGAGCATTCTGAAGTGAGGGCTATAGCATGGGAGCGAGGTGATCCAAATCTTGCCCTTACTGATCTTAGCACAAAAAAACTCTATGGTTCATGCGTAACACATTTTTCAAATGTTCAGAAGATTATTAAACCAAAATCAGTTTCTTCCAGTCAAAGGTCATGCACTGCTCCTCAGAGAGGACTATTTCCATGCCATTTTGCAAATGTCATACCTTGGCCATTGTTAGGGAATTGGGAAGTATGTTTTTTCACCCTCCTGTCACTCAAAATATAGCAGTACTATTTTTACTCAAACTTTCCACAATAATTCACCTTCAGGCAAAGACTAAGCAAGGATAATTTCAGTCCTAACAGCGAACATCTTCGAAAATTAGAGGCAAATGAAAACAAAGGGTTTGAATGGAAACTTATTTCACAACCTTAACTCTTGTGATTGCTACCTGGAGCCCCCTACAGCAATTAGCCATCACAGGTTAACAATGCTTGTTACATGACTCACATAAGTTAATAAAAGCCCTCAGAAAAGGATGATTTATGGATTAGATATTCATAGCAAGCATGTATTTTTTATTATACATCAGAAAAAAATTATACAGATGACACATTGCTAAACTAAAGCTGTCAGATATGTATTTTTGCAGTCACTGGAAATAATGTTATTAAGCTATCCAAAGGCAAATTTTGAATGAAGAAAAATAAATTCCAAATCACAGTTAAATCACTGAATTCAGAATGATTGCTGCTAAAGCATACGGTGATCAATCCTTGTCTCAGCTGCTTTCAGGTCCTGAATATTAAAAAGGTGGAGGACAAAAAACATCCTATTGATTAGGCTCTTTCTTACACTGGCATAAATCTGGAATAACTCCCCTGAAATTACTTGTATCACCAAGAACAAAATTTGACCTTACATCTGTGTCTGGGTTTTCTACAACACTTGCATGCACTGCTCACCAAATAATAATACTGACTTTTCAAAATTGAATGTTTGGCATTTGGAAATACGAAAAGAAAAATCAGTTACTTTTATTATTTGTATTACAGTAGTATCTAGAGACAACAGGTGAGATCAGGTCCTGCGCTAGGTACTGCAGGTACACAGTGAGAGACAATTCCTGGCCCAAAGAGTATTCAGTCTAAATATACAAGACAGATGGACAAGTAATTTCCCCTTCCACATCTAAGGACACTCCTCAGAGGTGGGAATAGAACCCATATGTCCTGGTTCCCATGCCAGTACTGTCCAACTGAAAACCTGTGCTCAACAGATTATTTTCTACATGATCCTGAAGCAGCACCTAAGGAATGCTTTTAAGTCCTCCTACCCAATCAGCCCTGCTTACTGTACCACACTGACTAGTTTCCCCAGTGCCCTTTATCACCCCTGGACTCTCTTCTGTTGGTCTTCTTCCCCCTTCTTGGTCCTGACATAGATTGCAAACTTTTTGGGACAAGGACTGTCTTTTGCTTGAGTGTCTGTACAGCATCTACCACAATGGGGCCTGACTGGTGTCTGGAGGCATTACGGTTGCAATAAATAATAAATTAATATCAGAAGGAAGAGGGGTCAAGACAGGTCTTGTCTGAATGTAGGCACCCAGGAAGCAGAACTGACACCCTGAAGTCCTGGTTTGCTTTCAGAAACTGAACACAGTCATTCACTAGGAAATTCAAAGATAAGCGAGCATATTGCCCAGCTAGCATTTTCACTTAGCTCCATTTCTCTCCCACCCGCATAAGCAGCCTCGGTGACTGAGCACAGTCATTGGGGCACCTGAAGCATATGCATCATAGTCTATAACTACATTTATATTAGGACAGATGACAACAAGCTGTAAATGCCATCATCAGTGCAGCCTCGTGGCCAAAACACTGGTTGGAGACCTAGATTCTAAGTTCGATTCTGCCATTGGCCTGCGGGTGACATTGGCAAGTCACTTCCGCTCTCTGGGCCTCAGTTTCCCTATCCGTACAATAGGGATAATGATATCAGCCTCCTTTGGAGAGTGCTTGGGGTTCTGCCGATAAAAAGCGCTATGCAGGTATTAATTAGTAGTAGTGGGGTTATCTGCGATCAATGTATTTTTGTTTTTTCCCCCCCACCAGCCTTGCCCTTTCCAAATGGTCTTTTGTAATATTCTGGAGGTTCACATAGACCACTAAGGGGTTGTGTCACCACCTGCCCCGTATTCCTGGGTGCCTTGGTGCTTGCAGATGCCAGCAGCCTGCTCACAGCACAACAGACTCACCCTGACTTCCACAGTCTGGTTACCCTTGCAGAGTGACAGCAACAGCTCTTCCAGCCCCCGTCTCCTCAGCAATGTCCAGCCCTTCTCACTGGACACTTGCAGAAGTTATCCAGTTCACTGCCTCCAAAGAGATAGCCCACACCACCTTGTGAATAAGGTTAACGAAGAACAGATTTAAGTGATAGTAAATAAGACTAGAAGACACAGACATGAATGCAAGTAAAACAAAACAAAACACTTTCTAGTGCCTAAAGCTTAACTTCAGCAGGTTACACTCTTTGTCTAAGCAGCTTTCTCACCAGTAGTCAGTTCTCACTACTTTTGGTTTTCAGGCCCAGAAGATCCATTTTTCATGAGCTCAAAGAGCCCTGCTCCCCATTCATCCCCTAGGTGATGGATGCCAAAATGGCTCTCTGTCTCTGCTTATATTTCCCAAAGTCTATTATCTGTTTCAAGAGCCAGGAAGGCTTCCTGGGGGTTCAGGCTCCATCCCCAGTCATGATCATTAAGCACTTTTCTCTCTGCAATTTGTTCAGCTTGATGGCTTTGCGTATCTTCTTCACAGATGTGCTTTCCCTTGCCCTCTGTGGTGTTACTGGCTCAATTTACACTGGAGACACAAGGGAACAGTCAAAACAATATTCCTGTGTCTACGACAGGCTGGGCTTATCCACCGCTTGCAAAACACCTTTTAAGAACACGTCCAGCACATATCTCTAATTCTTTATGCATCACCCATACATACACCATGCAGTTACATTCCTGACCAGAGTGTTACCAGTTTGCATCTGATACCTCACATGACAGCTTTTGGACACAGATTATGACAGTATGTTGGGGCAATGAGCATGGCAGGCCTGATGTGAATTATGGTAGGGGGTGTGCTCTGCCAGATGGCATTGAGGAACTCCCTGAGGGACACCATCCAGGCAGGAACTTATATTGACACCCACCTCTTCTGACTGGGGCGGGTCAGAGAACATATACTTTCAAGCCTCCCGAGTCCCGCATTAATAGCTTTATTGTCCCACAGTCTGCAATGCAGGATGTTTATGCTTTGCATTTACATTTTGTAGACTGCAAGACAGTCCTCAAGCGCTTCCCTCTTGACAGCTTTATGGATGAATATTTCTGCTTCTTTAATGTTTCAGTCATATTTACACTCGGGCACCCTGGTCACGATCACATTCACGCTGATGTTATGCCAATGTCACTCCATGGTCTTGAATGGTGTTGCCCTGAATTGACACTAGTGTGTCTGAGAGATCAGACACAAAGAGAAATCAGAGTGCAAAAAGAGCTCCGGGGTAACCAGTGTTTTACACCTACACTCCTTGGGTATAAAATGCTGCACAAAGTGCAAGGCAATAGACAATCAGACCTACTTTTGCTAAAATTAAAACCCCAGCTTTGCAGGTGTAAACAACAGAATGCAGATCTCTAGTTTCCTTGATTTAGGGGTTACCTCTCCCCCCTTTCCTCATCTGCAGAGAGACCAAGAGCAACTGGCCTTGATCAGGCTATCCTGCACCCTGCTCATTCCTGCTATGCAGCCTGCTAGCAAGTTGCCAGCTATACTCCCTGAGCACTTTATCAGGAATAAGACTAGGGCTGCAGCTGGCATCTACTCTCAGGCAGGGAGCCCCGTAAAGGAAAGGGGAGCCCCTCCACTCCCACCTGTCGGAGGAAAGAAGCTGGAGCTACCTGCACCGCCTGCCAAGGGGAGGAGAGACCAGGGTAGCCAGGCCCCTGAGCCTGCAGAGTGGAGGCCAAAGCCCCGTCCACCTACATTTCCCTCTACAGCAGGCCAAGCGGCAGCCAGCAATGAGGCCATGAGGCTTTTACATGCTTCCAAATCCTCTGTCATGGTCGTCCTGTTCCCCTCTCTGCCCCACACACGCCTGCTTGGCTGCTCCCAGTTACTTACACACACACGCATGCACGCATACATGAGCTGCTTCCCTCCCCCATTGACCCATACACTTCTTCTGTGGGGCTGCCAAAGAGGGTCATGTCTGACGGATCTGACTGGTCTCCCTGGAGCTTTCCTCTCCTGTCCATTTAACAGTCTCTTGATTAGCGTCAGGCTCAGTATGGCAACATACCTATAGTGAGAGACATACAGCAAAGATGGCCAGATAGGGAGAAGTGTCTGTTACCTCCTGCCTGAAAGGAGCGTTCCTGAGGTATGTCACCTCCCATTGACTTGCGCTAGCACCAAGCTCTGAAGAACGTTATTCAGTATAGATACATAACTCCTTAACCATTATTCATGCGTACATGCCACAATGATTCTGACCGCCAGTGGGCTACTGGCTCTCTGTAAAGACCTCACATGCCGCCCTTTGGCAAATTATGCATATATCTGCCCCCAGAGGGATCCCTGTAAAATCCAGTGTGCTCCCTATGTCCTCTGCCAATGGGAACAAAGAGATTTCTGGGTCACAGTTTTGCTAAAAAAATTAAGAAATTTAGGGGCTGTGAGATTCACTGTGTGATGAGTGGATCTGGCTGAATTTGGGGAGGGAGGGGGTGAATAGTTTATTCACCAAAATGGAAGTTTGCAAGCAAACCATTTGTGAATTATGGTCAAATTCAGCAACTAGTTTTGGCCAAAAAAACCTAGAGGGAAAAAAATCAGGACCCCCCACCCCACAACATTGTTTCAACATTTTTTAAATAAAATGTTGGACTTTTTGTTTTGGATCAATGCTTCAAGTTTGAAAGTTAGTTGGCTTTTACTAAAAATCCCTCAATAGTAAAAAACAAACACACAAACAAAAAATCCCAGCCCAATATTAACATTCAGTTGTTTATTTTGGAGAGAAAAACTAAAAAACTAAAAAATTGTCAAAAATTCCCAGTTTTTTGGTTCACCCACCAACCCAAAAAAGTCAGTAATTTGCCCAGCACTTGTCATGAGTGTTTTTGACAAACCCTGCTGTGAAAGTTCAGTACAGATGCTTCAGTCTCATCACTGGCCCTGTTGACATACCGCTGCCTTGGAATGGAACTGGGGCTAAGGATAAAAAATAAATTTTCCCCATGAAAGCAATTTTGCTTTATTTAGATTCTTTAATTTTAGGAATACTCATCAGCTTCTCTTCATCCTAATTACAATGTTCATCTACAAAAGCACTATATCCACGGAAGTGCTGATTACTGTTATCAGACCAACACGCTGATGAACAGAAATGAAAACATTTCAGAGAAAGATTGTCAAAAATCACTGTGCAGCCTCTCCTAAATCCACATGATACATTGAGTTAGCTGCACCAATACTCAGGTCAAATGTAGCCCTTGGCATCAAAATTTCCCCTTCCTGACCAATGAAGGGTTAAACCCTTCAATTTCCAGGATTGCTGATGCCTGCCTTCAGCAAATACTCCATGGGTCCAATTCTTCTCTTACTTACAAGTTCTACCGTGGTGTAACTCCACTGATGTCAGTGGAGTAGCTCCAGATTTTACACCAGTGTAAGTGACAAGAGAAACAGGTCCGATAGATAAGTGCCAAGCTTTAAATGAATCACAGAAAGTGAGGCAAAAAATATCTTTGAATTAATAATATTCCTTGTCCGGCACTGACAAAGGTGTGGCCCATCTGTGCCCAGGGTAGCCAACTAATAATGCCAGGGTCAGGGCAGGCTGTAACAGGAGAGCAAATTCTCTTAGCACAGTGGGTGACACTGAAGTCAGACTTCCCAACCAGACACAAACAGTGCTTCTGATTCCCCCACACTGGTTATCAAGAAGCCACTTTACAAATACACACAGCCCCCTTTACTGCATTTCAGTCTCTGGCTTCCAAACTGCCACTACGTCCAGTAAAGAGACCAGTTATTTAAACTCTATGCTTTTTACTAAAAAGGTTCTCTCTGATCCCAGAGGATTAGCCACAGTACCAGATCACTATAAGCTTGGATCTTACCCAAAATACTACACTGCCAGCCAATCCTTTAGTAACTAAAACTAAAGGTTTATTATAAAAAAGAAAAAAAAACAATAAGAGAAATTAAAGCATTAATTAAAGCAATCAGATACATACAAATGATTTGAAAGTCCATATACATCAGGTTTCTAGAAGAAATGTGGAGTTACAGGCTTGTATAGTCCCTCTGGTATACATCCAGTACCGGGATGGGTCTAAGTCCTTCGGTTCAGTTGCAAATTGAATTGATCAAGAGGTGTGTGGGACATGAACAAAGACAAAATGGTTTCTGTGGTTTGATCTTATATACCCTCTGCCTTTGGTCATGCTGCCTGAGGAATTTTATAGGAACCAAAATGGAGTCCAGAGTCACATGGGCCAATCCTGGTAACTCTTCAGGTATGCCTTTAGTTCCTTCCTGGGCCTTTTGCTTCTATAAAGGTCTTGATGGGCCATTAAGCAGGCTGTTGTCCTGCTGCCTCTCTATCTGGGGTGAGTCTTATATAGCATAGTTTGAAATACAGGGATATCAAAGATCTCCATAACTTCAATTACAGATCTAACACATGAACATAAACATTATCATCTTACTCCGCACTCTGTAACTTTTCTAACAGTACCTGACATGGCATGTCTCACATGAATCACTATGATTTTGACATACTGATGTCAAATAACACAAATGCCTCCGCTGCCCCACCTATCCGGCCAGTGTGACACCCCCAACATGAGACTGGTGTAGAAGGGAGTAATCGGAGCTCCTGAATACACCTCAAGGGCCCCCCTAATCTAGTTAGCATGACAAAAGGGTCCAAGAAATACTTCCTGACATAAAAGTGATTATCACAACAGTGCAATTGATAAGCGATATGTCTAACCCAAACCTCCCATTGATATTGTACAGAGCCGTGGTTTTGGGCAATAAGAAAAGCAATTCCAGGCCCACGTCACCTCTCCTGCCATTCCATCAGGTCCCTCTAGTTTAAAATTGATAAAATATAGGCACCTCCAAGTCTTCACATTTATACATCTCAGTGTTTGCACTAGCAGAGATAGGAGGCTTTGTGATTTTATGCACCATGTTGATTGTTTGCTTTTTTCCTACTACAGCCGTTTTCACTTTCCTGATGCCAAAAAACCCAACACTTGTTAAGTATGTCTGCACAACATCTGGGAGGTGCCATTTCCAGCTGGGCTAGATGTACACACGATCATTGTGCTCAGGCTAGCACCTAAAAATGGCAGTGTGCTACGGGGCGCAGATGGTGGCTCGGGCTAGGCGACTTAGTATGTACCTAGGGTGTCATGCTTGGAAGGCTAAGCCATGTAGCTGCAGCGGCACTGCTATCATTAGGCACTAGCGTGAGGAGAGCTAGTGCAAGTACATCTACCTGAGCTGCGCACAACGCTTTCCAGCTATTGTGCTGATGTGTCCTTGGCCAGCGCAGCCAGTGAGAACACCGGTTTCCACAGAACACGAAACCGAAATGAAATGGCACGTGTGCACACCCTGAGCATTTCCAGGGTGTGAGCCAGACTTCCCCATGGCAACTCTGCATGTGGGTTCCATCTCCTCTTCCCTCTCACCCCACTGTTCCTTGTGTCTTTGGAGCAGGGATTGGGTCTTCTGGTGTGTCTGGAAAGTACCTAGCCCATTGTGGGTGCTGACACAGGCTAAATGAGTAGTAGCAGCTGCCCTGGTATGTGTTAGTGGCAGTACAGCGGAGCAGGAAACTGCAGGTGAGACCAAGGTGCACTGTGCTAAGTGCTCTACACACAGAGTGAGACAAGGGGAGATAATATCTTATTTTGGACTGACTTCTGTTGGTGAGAGATGTGCTTCCGAGCTACACAGAGCTCTCCTTCAGTGCAAGCTGGAAAGCTTGTCTCTCTCACCAATAGAGTTGGTCCAATAAAAGATATTCTCTCTCCAACCTTCTCTTTCTCATATCTTGGGACACTGCATACTACATACCCATAGGAAGAGCTTATAGTCTAATTAGACAAGGCAGACAAAAGTTGGGAGGAAAAGTTTTATTAGTCCCATTTTATGGAAGGGTGAACTGGGTCACAGAAAGATTAAGTGAACTGAGAACTGAACCCAGCTTCTCTCAGTCCCAGTGCAATGCCTTAACCACATGATTACTAATACATTCTACAATCATGAAGCAGATGGAGAATGCCTTTTGCCCCACAGAGTGAGGTATCCTAACCTCTCACTCTGGCTCCCTATCTCTAGTCCATCCAGCTGCCAGTCAGCTCACCACCTCTAACTAGACAACTCTCAGTCCCTGCAAGTGTAGAGAAGGGCAGGATTAGTGACCAGGGTCTGGTGTGGTCCAGAGGACCAGGCAGGCTGTGGATCCACTGATTCTGTGGAACAATCCTATGTGCTGTATAGGAAACCTTAATATTAGTTCCAGCTTTCTTTGCCAACTGTTTAAGGTGTACCATGCAACTCGTTTTAATCATGACTCATTTCTTTAAACTGTGCATGAGTTTTATAACATTTCTGGTGTACCGGAATGCTAATTTGTATTATACTGTTTAGTGCTGTGTGTAATGTACCTTGTTTAAGTCACCCTCAGCCATACCTTTCAGACCATTAAAGGATCTTATAGAGAATACATCTGTGGTGTCTCTCCCTGGGAAGGAAGCTCTGTGGCCAGTCCATATCTAGCACAGAAGGCTGACCTGCAAGTTGCAGCCCTGCAACATATCGTGTACAAGAAATACATGACACGGTATCAGAAATCAACTAATGCCAGAGGAGAACAGAAACAGAAGGAAAACAGTGAGTTAGGCTGGGTCTATACTGATGTCGGCAAATTCGCCACCATCAGATTGATGTCTCTGGATCGACTGAGTAGTCTGTGTATACCCGCTCAGTCGATCCTTAAATCGACGGAGGAAAACCACCCCCGTAAGTAGCGCAGCGCAGTGTGGACGGAGCACGGAACAGACGCAGCGAAGTCAACGGGAGATACACAAGTGTTTTACGTCACTTATGTATCTCCCGTCGACTGCCGGTGAATCCGGAAGGTAAGTGTAGACCAGGCCTAAGATTGAAGATAGAAGGGGAAAAAAGCAACATAGGTTGCTCATCAACATGCCATTCTTCAGTGCCCCAGAGTACTGACAGTGCTGACAAACCTTCACAAAGGACAGGCTGGAAAATGGGCCTAGTGAGAAAGTTGAATAACTCAATGTAACATTTGGTGATACTGGACTTTTGAAAGGAGATCCACTTCAAATTACCTTAAGAGACAATGCTGGTCCATACAGTTGTATACATCTTGCAAGGATCCTATTCCATTACTTCACAAAGTGAAACCTGAGTTAAAGAGAATGGAGTGGATTGGCATAATTGAGAACATCTCTGAGCCGGCAACATGGTGCACCCCAGGGGTACCAGTTACAAAGAAAAATGGAAAAACATGAATCTGTCTGGATTTTAAAAGCCTTATGAGCCAGTTGTGAGAGAAAAATACATCCTCCCAGCACTGGATGACATCATCCCCAAAGTGAAAGGACCTACAGTACCCCTCGTGAACAGGGGCAGCCAACAGAGGAGTTTTGTGAGAAAGTTCTCCAGGTAAAGAAGGAGCGAATACATGACTCTTGGGGTAAGCTTGTCGTCTGTAGTTTTTGTGTGTGCTTGTGCTTCTGGTGTGCTTACTGCTTGACTGAAGTATATCATGTGGCTTCTTTGGGGGACCATGTGCTGATCCTAGCGGCCTGCTAGGCAAGGCTGAGAGATTCTTAATGAGGCTTTGATCCATAAGCCCTTTAGCACCCATAAACCCTTAACCAGGGGGTGTGGTTACTCAGGGAGAACCAGAGTTTAAAAACACCACTCCTAAGCGACCAGGGGCAGCTAAAAGGGGAGTTCTGAGAGGAAGTTTAGAGGGTGAATGGTATGATAGATACACTCAGGGCCGAATTATCCTATAGGCTAATAAGGCTATAACCTTAGGCCCTTCTATTTTTAGGCCCTAATTTTTAGGCCCTCCATTACATACTGAAGTAACAGCTGAGCGACAGTAGCGGGACCATCAGAAATTTTTGTCTCATTAGATATTGCTTTATACAAATTAATCCATCAAGATTGTGAATTTAATTTATGGTGGTTGTGATTTTGTCTCTGTGAGCTAAATAAGTGTTTGTGGGCCCAAGCAATACTGAACTTTGTACACAGTAGGCCTACACTGAACAATAGAAACCATGTCGAAGAAAGGAGGATGGCAGAAATTGAAGGGAGGCCAAAGAAAGATGGCAAAACAAGATATAGTGCTGAAAGGTACTCCTTCTCTCCTAACGATTTTTCCTCCTACTAAGCCTGGTGGTGAGGAAGTCCAGGCAAATACCAACACAAGTGAACCTGCTGTGCCTGATGAAAAGGAGCAACCTCCTGTGACTTCTCCAGCTACAGTCTTACCCCACTCCTCTGAAGACTTTCCCAGTGACGGTCATACAAAAACATCCTTCTCCAACAATCCAGACAAGCGGGACGTCACTTCTCAAGACTTCATTGCATATTGGACTGAGAGGGGCCCATAGAAATGCCAGAATCTAGATGCTGACTTTTCATTGACAAAGTGAGAGTACACCAATCAGAATAATTATCTGACCAAATCAATGTTTGAATATATGAAGCCTAACAAACAGATTGGCAAGCAAGAATGTCTCAACTCTTTGCCTTCTACGGAGAACGTACTGTTTTTATTGCTGCCTGTTTTCTGATAGCAAAAAGTGGGCAATGTTCTGTGAAGGCTTCAATGATTGGAAGAATACTGCATATATTACCAATCATGCAATGAGTGAGCAGCATACATTCAGTTAGCAGCTACCATGCCTGAAAGAAAGTTAGAGGCAGAATTGACACCCAAATGGAAAACCAGTTTTTGGAAGCTTGTGCTTATTGGAACAATGTTCTCAGATGCATAGTACACCAACTAGTTGTTGGATGATTCACTACCAAAGGGATGCCCGTATCACTCTCAGTGACACAGTGGAGTATCAACGCTGATGCTGTGAATGCAGTTGTTTTGGCATACCCCAACATCCTTGAAGCACTAGAGAGCATCAAGGATCATGAATCTCAAACATCAGCAACAAGAAAGATGTGACGATCCTGAGTGATGAAATGTGCACTTTGGAAACTGATATTTTGTATGTGGTCTGGAATGAGATACTTCAGCCATTCAGCAAGTGCAGTCTAAGCTTTCCTTTCCACAGGTGTAAACCTAATGAGGAGTCTTGGAACTGTTCTTCAACAAATGTGGGATAGTTTTGATGAGTATGAAATACAAGGGCTGCAAGGACTGCTAACCATGAGTATAAGTCAGCAAAGCGTCACAAAAGACAGAACGATTAACGATTAACTTCAGAGTCAATACCCTCATTACAATCATCGACAAACTGAAGAGTTCATTGGAACAGATCAAGGTCTCTGAAAATATTGACAAAATCTTTAGTGTACTGACAAATTTTTCACCTAACATTTCAAGTTCTGAAGTCAGGGAAGGTATCAAACATCTGTGTCAGAAGTACCCAGATGATCTCCTAGTAGATTTAACTAAAGGATTTCTTCAATTTGTGGAATTCACATCACTCTCAGCTATAGAGAAAAAGGATGATGAAAGCAAATCCATTTGGATGTACCAAGTTATCACTGAATCCAATGTGACAGAATGTTTCCCAAATGTTGAAACTGCATTATGGCTGTATTTGTCACTAATGATCACTAACTATAGTAGAGAATGTTCCTTCTCTCTTCTAACAAGGGTAAAAAATGTCCTCTGATCCACCATGACTCAAAAGCATCTCAGTGCTTTGTCCCTTTTGAGCATTGCCAATGAAATTATCAGGTCTCTGAATTATGATGACATCATTCATGACTTTGCCACAGCTAAAGCTAGGGAAAAAGCTTTGTTTGTTTGAAGAATTGAGTGTAGTGAGAGTAGAATACATTTGTTAATTTTACATAAATAAATAATATGTGAATATGTATGTAAATAAATGCTTGATGTCTTCATAATTTTTTTTGCAATATATAATTAATACTTAGGCCCTTCCCTCTCATTAGCTTTAGGCCTCTCATAACCTTAATCTGGCCCTGGATACACTTCATTAACATTCTGTAAAGTAAAGACAATAATCTCCCCTCTGATAAAAAACAAACAATAAAAGAAAGAGTTGCAGAAGAAAAAAGAGAATTCAGGCAAAAGTACAGCAATAGAGTAGGGGGTATCCAGTTTATTGCACTGAATGTAGCATGTATGATTACCTGCCCTATGGACAGGTAGCATATGTGTGAATTCAGTGCAAGAAGAGCCTGGCCTTCAGAGACTGTATACAAATACAGGCTTTGAAAACAGGGTGGCTGAACTTGAGGAGCTAAGGGGGACAGAGACTTACATAGATGAGACTTTCTGGGACACAGTAGAATAGCCCCACTCCCAGTTTGACAGGCTCTGAGCTGTTGAGGAGGATGAAAGTCTCAGGGATGGAGAACATCAAACTAGAGCAGAGGGAAATGGTCCTATAGTTGGGACCCTCCTTCCAGATGATGTCCTCTTGCACTGAGGACACCTCTCTGGGCGAGGGTACTCCAGTTATTAGGAACAGACAGGTAATAGTAACATGGGACTTGATCATTGGAAAAATAGATACCTGGGTTTGTGATGACCGGGAGAGTCGCATGGTGAATTGCCTGCCAGGTGTGAAGGTTGAGGATCTCTCAAGACATCTAGACAGACTTATGGTTAGTGCTGGGGAGGAGCCGGTGGTTGTAATACTTGTAGGTACCAGTGACATAGGAAAAGATAGGTGAGAGGTCCTGGAGGCCAAATTTAGCCTGCTAGGTAAGAGACTGAAGTCCAAGACCTACATGATAGCATTCTCTGAAATGCTTCCAGTTTCATGCACAGGGCCAGTTAGACAGGCAGCACTGCAGGGTCTCAATATGGGGATGAGATGACGGTGTAGGGAAGAGAGGTTTAGATTTATTAGGAATCTTTTGGGAAAGGGAAGCCTATACAGGAAGGATGGGCTACACCTAAATCAAAATGGAACCAGATTGCTGGCACGTAAAATTAAAAAGGTCATAGAGCAGTTTTTAAACTAAGGGCTGGGGAAAAGCCAACAGGGTGGAGGAGCACATGGTTCAGACAAAAACATTCCTTAGGAGAGGTTCTATTAAGGGAGATTCTCTATATCGTAGTAAGGAGGAAAGGATGGAAGAGGATAAAATATGGGTAGGATCTGATGAGAAACTGAAATGAAAAAGAGTCCCATTCAATTACATCACATAACGGCAGACATCTAAAAAGTGACATTTTTTAAAGTGCTTATATACAAATGCTAGAAGTCTAAATACCAAGATGGGTGAACTTGAGTGCCTTGTATTTAATGAGGATACTGATATAACAGGCATCACAGAAATGTAGTGGAATGAGAATTATTAATGGGACATGGTAACACCAGTGTACAAAATATATTGGAAGGACAGAATAAGGTGGTACTGTGGGGGAGTGGCACTATATGTGAAAGGAAGCATACAGTCAAATAAATAAAAATCTTAAATGAACTCAACTGTGCCATATGCACTCTATGAGGAGTAATTCTATGCTTGTATAATAAGAATATAGCAGTAGGGATATACTACCGGCCATGTGATCAGGATGGTGATAGTTACTGTGAAATGGTCAAGGAGGTTAGAGAGGCTATAAAAATAAAAAACTCATTTTGTTTTTTGGAAACCAAAATTTTTTTAAAATGGCTTTTACTTGCAGTTTCTAGGCTTTTGTTGGTGACCCAATTATTTTAATTGACAATGATTTTTTTTGCAATAATAATAATAATAATTTTCAGCAAATCCCTGTCTTCTGCTGAGAAATCTTTCCATTGAAAGGATTGTAACCAGCTCCAGAAGCTGCACAGACGTCAATGACATTCTGCTCATTTACACCAGCTGTGGATCTGGTCCACTGAAAATAGGATACGGTGTCTAGCTATGAATGTCGAATGTGTAATCACTGGGATGTTTTAAACAAATTAAGGACAACGTCTTAGCCATACATTTATCTTAGCCACAATATCATTCACCCTGTGGGGATTTGCTGCACCATAAATTGGCTACAAATAATTTTAAAAGCTGCCATTCTGCTTAAATTATCTTATCAAGCTCCTTACCTATTGAAATGCATCAAATTCTAATGCCTGGCAGGGTATGCCTCATTCCCATTGCTGCAGTGCTCCAACCAGCATCTAGACCTGCGAGCTCAGAGAGCTGTGTTGGGAGCACGCATACAGGAGCAGAGCTTAATCCAGCTTTATGCATGCACAACCTTGCCAAAGGGGATGCCTTGCTGGGGGGAGGGTTGGAAGGAATCTGAACCCCAGGGACAGACAAACAAAAGGAAGATGCCAGGGCTCCCTCTGCAGGACTGGGACAGGGCTGGAGGAGACAACTGCAGGTACAACCAGTGAGGGAAGTAGTGAAAGACCTGCAACAACATTGCGTCTTAGGTCCTGTAAATCCCAGCTGTGCCCCTTATTGCAGTGCAGTCCTCTAAGATGGATTGTCCAAGAAAATGGCTGTGTCAAGCACCTTCTCTGCAGTGATTGGCTGACTCTAGCAAACATTAATCAATCATCCACAGAGGCACAGAATCTTGTTTTTATCTTCATTTTTCCTACCAGCTTACCAGAATGCTGCCCAAGGCATCAGGCTGTGACCAGCAAGAGATGATCAACAAATGCTTCTGAACATCACACCAGTGAATAAACACATGTGCGAAATACACAGCTTAGAACTATGCTGACCAAGTGTCTTCCAGAGAAAAAGATGGTTTAAGTACTTAG
>ML675614.1:403978-438562 GCA_007922155.1 Mesoclemmys tuberculata | reverse complement strand
ACTTAGCACAAATGTAAATATGCTCCAGAGAAATGCTGCTGTCAATAGCAATTGACCCAATCCCTAGAATGTGAGTGTAGGTCACAGCTTTCTAGTTCTAGCGCAAGTCACAAAATTCTGAACTTCTCCAAAATTCAGAGATGTCAGGATCCAGAGGTTTGGCCTCTAGTTCTATCTATGGGGATGATCCCGAAGACAAAGCCACCCAGATCCCATTGCATCATCCACCCTAGAGATGGTTGGCTTTCAATGACAGGAGAAAGTTTCAGCACATGGTGGGAACTCTTGAGATGAAAAGCAGCACATACAGGTTTTATGCGACTAAATTCTACCATAGTATATCTCAGAAATGAGCATATATCATTTTGAAAGACCTTCCTCCACGTCTCAGATGTACGGCAGCCTGTGTGCTAGGTAATATAGTCGCTAATGGATCTAAGCACTCTAATTACATTAAAGCTGATTACTGCTCCTTTTTTATTAGTTTGCTCCTGGAGGGGCAGTAATTTATGCCCTTGTGAAACAAATAATCACTTAATTATCACAAGGAAGGAACTGCCTCTTTTTTGGTCTGCCTCAACCCTTTTTATGAATTAGATACTCCCCAGGTGTGAGACATATATGCTAACTCAAAGCACAAAAGGACTTACTAAATCACAAGCATTACAGCACTTAACATGGGGAAAGAACAGCTGGATGTTTTTATTGGACTTTAGCAGGGCAGTGGCCAAACTGTATTTTAATCTATTAGCATAACAATGCTAAATATTGTATTCTGATTTTATTATGGTAGAATCTTGAAACCCTAACCAAAATCAGGATCCATTGTGCTGGCTGCTGCACATACTTAGCAAAATACAGGACAGTCCCATACAATCTCAACAGCCAAGACAGGCGAAGGGTGAGAGGCAAAACAGAAGAAGTGACTTGCCCAAGGTCACCCAACAGGTGGATGGCCAAGTCAGGGATAGAACCCAGGTGTCCGGAGTCGTCACCCAGTGCCCTAGAAGTTCAATCTTCTACACAGGGTATGTGGACTGCTGTAGTGAGGATGCTGCCTCCTGTAGGTAACCCACCTTCCTGAGAAGTGGTAATTAAGTCAACAGAAGAATTCTTCCGTCAGCCTAGCACTGGTCTACACTGGGGGCTAGGTTGGTATAGCTACATCTACACTTACCTTCGGGATTTGGTGGCAGTTGATGGGAGATACGCAAATGACGTAAATCACATGCGTATCTCCCGTCCACATTGCAGCGTCTCCTCCACGCGCCGTCCACACTGCGCTGCGCCACTTATCGGGGTGGTTTTCCTGCGTCGCTTGCTGGATCAACTGAGCGGGTCTACACAGACCGCTCAGTCGATCCAGAGCAATCGATCTGACGGCAGTGAATTTGCTGCCATCAGTGTAGACTCAGCCTCAGTGGTGTGGATTTTTCAGACCCTGAGAGAAGTAGCTATAATGAAGTGAATTCCTAGTGTAGACCAGGCCTCAGTGCTCTGGGAATAAAAACGAATATAACAGGAATCCTGAGTTCACTTTCTTCTGTCCAGGTTCTCAGCTAGTGTAAACGGTCGTAGCAGCATCAAATTCCATGAAAGAAGCTGAATTACACCAGCTGAGGATCTGGCCCGCTACCTTTTATCTCCAGCAAACATTCATCTCAGAGCAGAGTTCAAATATTCAAATAAATGCAAAAACAGCTACTGAACAGTCTTTGAAAAAGAGTCGCAAACGCTGGACACATGGCTTTGCTTTTGCTCTGGGTAGAACACAGCGACAGGGTCTCCTGGCAAAACAAATGTCTATATTTAAACAGATTGTGAAATGTGCAGTGCTTGATATTCAGAACTTAGAATGAGCCGCTATGACATCTTCCTTACAAATAAAAGAGGAGGAATCAACAAATGAGTTGGAGAACTGCAGGAGCACTGGAAACCAACGAAAGATTAACATCGAAGTAGTTCCTCTAAAAGATGGAGTGACATTTGTTGTAGGTGTGTGAAGAGTTGACAGTATCTTGAACTAAAAGTTAATAGCAGTGGGGCTGGCATTGCCATCTGTCCTTTTCTAGGCAATGTGAAGTAAATCTTGGAATAAAGGTCTCGGTCTGTAATAAGTCTCATCCTACCCGCAGACAGAGGATTCCCTTAAATGTTAATATCAGAGAGAAGATACAGGGCCTGAGGCTATACGAAGTGAACTAGGTCTAGAGACTGCAGGACGGCTCCTCTGGTGGTGGAAAGTGATCCAGCTGTGCTGAGGTGAGCTACAGCTAGGGTACTGGCCTGTTCCGAGCCTCCTGTCTTTTGAGGAGGAATTGCAAAATGGGGTGGTGGTGTCAGCTTTGATGGAGCTGGTGTGTTACCTCTGCATGTTACCTCACTACTGCAGTACTCACATTGTTCCTGTGGAAAGAGAAAGGCCTTGGAACTAGGCCAAGGCCAGGGAAGTCTAACTGTGTAGCTGGTTGAAATACGTATCTGACTTGCTGAACCTTGTTTGCACTGTTGTTGTAGCCATGCTGGTCCCGGGACATGAGTGACAAAGCGAATGGCAAGAGGGCAGTGCTTAATTTGTGCTGGGCCTGGCACTTCAGAGCCCACACCTCCAGGCTTGCCAAGTCAGTTATGAAAGTAAAAAATGGCTGGAACCTGGCACCGCTTTCATTCCAAAGCAAGCACTGCAGGAGCAGCAGCGTGCTCATTCTTGGCACCAGCAGCCTTTGTGCAAGTGGGGCCCCCTGCAGCAGCCGCCCAGGGTGCTAGTGTTTGGACAGCGAGCAACAAATGGCACTGTTTAGATTGGAAGAAAGAACGTTGCTCTGTTCTGTTGTACTGAGCTCTGTCATACCTCACCCATCAATGGGACAGCTGAGCGGGCAGGGAAGTCGGAGTGAGTGGGGAAGGGAAAAAAGGACAAAAGATATAGATAAAAAGTTATTAATGACAAGATACAGGGCCAGATCCTGAGCTGGTGTAAAATGGTGTCATTCTGTTGATTTCAATAATGCCGCTTCAGTTTACATCCACTGAGTATCTGATCACTAATGTTTTAGGCCAGTAAAACTGCGGTTCAGGACAGTCAGCGAGAATGTGTTTAACATATGAACTAGGCTATAAGTAAACATCCTCTTACTAAGTGCCATTGGGGAAACCACATTGCTAGGCTGAACTATTATCTCCCATTAGTACTCCCCCTTATTAATGGCAAGTGTTATTGTTCTGAGTCTGCCACACTGCTCAAGGGGAGCAGAACCTCATTCAATTAAATCTTTGCAGAGGGCTCAGGAGAGTGAAGGGTTTCCCAGTGAGATCCTGTGTTATAACTGTTACTGCTGAGGATCTCGATCAGTATTAGCACCAAGTCACTAGTCATGCCCTAGAACTGCTGCCACCTTCTTGACAAAATGCCAAAGCCAAAATGGGTCTTTATTCATTCCGTCATGGAAAGGCACTCACGGCTGTAAGCATCAGTGGTTTGGACCTCTGTTCTGCCACTAAGTTTAGGAGGTAATAGAAACCTGAAGAAAAAAGACAAAGATAAATGCCATTTTTCTTCTTTTCCCTTTCATGGATTGTTGAGATTTGCTCTGTTTATTTTTTACTAAAACCTTTGTGAGTGACACATTTTGACTTTTTCATTTATCTGAGCAAACTCCTTATACCTTATGACTGTGAACCTTGACTCCAACTTCACCTCTCCCAGTACATTTCTGGGACATGACAAATGGAAGAGTGATCCAAGGAAAACATGACAACGCTTTTACTCATACTGTACAAAAACCCAAGTTACAAGAATGTAAACACAGTACTCAGAAGTTTGGAAATGCCAGTGCTAAGGTTGGGTGCTTTACCTTAATTCTGTCTCTTGTGCCTGGATGCTTTACACTACAATTTCTAATGGCACAATCACATACTAATTCTCAGAAGGCACACTACACCATCTGGGAATTTTTTTCTACATGTCTAGCTTCTACATCTTGCTATGTTCTTTTATACTTACACTGAGCTGTTATGAAGCTAGTTTATCTCTCTGGACAGTCCAGCAAAGCACTTCACTCTAAGCATGTGAACAGCCCCATGGAAGTAAAAATAATTATTTATGTGGTTAAAGTTAAGCAGATGCCTAGGTGCCTTGCTCGGTCAGAGGCTTATTTACAGTTAGTTCTCTTCACCCACAAGTGCATAGTTTTATAATTTTGCTGGCACTAATGTCACAGTCCCCCTCTATGGTCACTAGCCTGTTGGGAGCAGGCTTAACTGCTGGACACTATGTGCTTCCAAGTCAATTGCATCTCTGCACAGTATAGTCCCGGTTTCTAGCTAGCAATTAATTCCAAATCAAATCAATCCAGCCACCACCTAACCCCACCTCCAAATCAATCCAGCCACCACCTAACCCCACCTCAACTCCTGGGGCTCTTCTTTCCTGCCCCCACCCAGGCCTGGGGAGCTGCAGCAAGGTCGCCTTCCTCCTTCTAGGCGGGGGGGATGGGCAGCTTCAACCCTCTGAGAACACTGCACAGTACAGTGCCCGAGAGAGGCAGGGCTGGCAGAGACCTGGGGACGTCTGGTCCAGCCCTCTGTACTGAGGCAGGATATGGCAGTGTCTTGTCAGCATGTTGCCTGGTCTGTCCTGGCCCTGTCCTTAGGGGGTCTCAGACATACAGACAGGGAGCTTGCCTAGCCCTTAATCATAGAGGTGGGGCATTGAATCCCTAGCAAAGAGACTTCCTCTGCCAAGCATTTCAGTTCAACAGATGTGTAGAACAAACAAAGAACCAAGAGTGTGAAAGAGCTTGAGGAAAAAGAAAATAATTTCTTCTCCCTCCCAACAAATCAGAGACAGTGGCCTGCGGTCAGCATTTTCAACACAAAGGGCCTAAAGTTAGACACTTAAATTCATCTTTAGGCATCTAAATAAGTGCCCTCATTTTGCCCACTCATCTCTTCTTGTGTCACTGCCAGCCCCTCCTGCTCCACCTACAGTGCCTGTGCCAGCTTCACATGTGAACATCTCCATGCCTTCTCCCATGCTGATCTTTTTGCTTGGAGCCTCCTGCCTCACTAGATCCTTAGGTTATCCTTAGCCTCTCCTCCTTCAAGTCTCTCCAGACCCCCTGTGCAGGGGACTCAAACACGAGCCCATTAATAGTGGCTTGAGTGAGAGGTTAGTTCTCACTTTATCTATGTATAGTATCCATTTTAAATTGCAAGTTAACATGGGTACAAATATTGTATGTGCTGGACTGGGTCTGTCTCCCCCACTTCCTTTCCACTGCCACTTACTGCATCTTTTTCGACTATAAGCTCTTCAGAGCAGGCAAGCCCAACTTGACAGAGAATTGCTTTTAACCGTATGAAAAATGTGTGTGCTGGTGCCTCTGTCCTTATCATACTTCTCCAGTCCATGTGTGTGCAAGGGAACCTGGGGGCTTTCTTCCAGGGCTCTACAAACTGGAACTTCCACTAAGGCAGGTTGGAGGAAGCTCCACTCTCCAACATATCTCAGCATATGTTTCCCTTTAAAGGGCAAAGTGGAGGGCTGGGGGTTTCTATATCTGTATCACTCCCCAGCATGTGTGGGTATGTGCCACAGTACTGAAGCAGGTAGGATGGAAGGATGATCCAACCATGCAGTGCTGTGAAGATAAATACATTAAAGACTGTGAGATGTTAAGGTAGTAAAGGATGGGGTCACATAAATCCCTAGAAACAACTTCAATCCTGCATGGAGCAGAGCAATCTGGCCTGAACCAACAAAGTACTTAGACACATGCCTAATTTTAAGCACATGTGTAGTCTTACAGAGGTCAATGGGACAACACTAAGTTAAGCAGGCATTTAAGTGCTTTGCTAGATCAGGTCAGCATGCTTAGCACCTTTCTGGATTGTGCCCTAATATAGGTAGCAATCCTGACAGGACACGAGTACAGACATAACCAAATCTTTACCCAGCCAAACCAGTCTTTGCATTGGAGTCCTTGCTTTACTTACAGGTCACTTCTGGATGCTATTTAGGGAATGCAAACAAGCAAAGGGGCAGAATTAAGGTTATGTACTCTACCTTATATTTCTGATTTCCTGGCATTGGATGTTGAGCTCTGCAACTAGAACATTGTATTGACATAGGGTTGGGTCAACCTCACCCAAAGTGAGTTGAAAGGGGGTGTCTAAAGAGCAGGATTCCCTCCCTCTCTCCTTTATTTATAGACAAATGTGCAGGGACTTTGCCAGACTGTGGTTTCCATTCTTCAAGACTGGAGGCATTTATACGTCCCAGTGTGGCGACTGTAGTATCAAGCGGAATGCTAACTTCTACCACGGTTATTCATCTGGGGCTACCTGTCACATTTCTCCTCTCTCTCTCCTCAAAAATGCAAATCAACATTTCACTGCAACAGACCTGATGTATATGTTGAAATCCTTCCAAGGCACAAACATACAGAATCCTGACCTATGAGAAAAGTGAAAAGTATTCTTGGAAATAAAAGGATGTGAACCCTTTAAAAAAAAGGGAATCTGTCTTTGTAATTTGTATTTACCCCATCCTAACAATTACTGTGCAAATATTTTGAGAAGTTGTGGGCAAACAGTCAAGATTTGCATGCGATTGAAGCCATTTTCAGTACAGTATAAGCCTAAGCATCCATTTTTAGGGTTGCATATAGTAGTCTGCAATGATTTGTTCAGCATGCACTGAAAGGAAATATGTAATCTTCAAGTTAATTTGAAAGAGACATTGTGACAGGGGGTTGGGGGTGTAAAAATACCAGGCAGAAAGGATTTTTTTTTTATCATTTATGTGTTGGATGAAGCTGAAAGCTGCCAGATAGCTTCTTTTCGACAGCTTGGAGTTACTGTTGGGAACAGATCCATGTATGGAAGCAAAAGCAGAAAAGCACAGATAAGCTGAGATCCAGCTATGCAAACCATGTTTAGAGACACTTAAAGGACAAGCTCCTTTCTTTCTGGTAATTTTAGAGAAGCTATCATATGAGGTCCTTTTTCCATTCTGCCTTACACACAACTACTGAGACTTGATAGTGGTAAGTGAAAAGCAATGCAAGTATTTTCTGTGACTGTAAAGCTTAGACACTGTGTTTCTGTGAATGTATAGCTTAGACCTAAGAAAATCTGTGCATCTGGGCTATGGTGTGTCTGAAGAGAGAGATTTTGGTTGGGATCACAGAATGAGAGGCACTGAGTTGAACAGGATTGTAGCTAGAGAGACAAACTTTGACCAAAAGAGAAATGTTGCAAAATTAGCATTTATCACTGATTGTCTACTATTTGGGATTTAGGAATTGACTGATGTTAAACCTTCAGTATGATAGGACCTTGAGATCATGTCATTATTTTTGCGTATCTGCCTCTTTTCTGTGTCTACGTATCAAATATATAAAAATAGTGTGCAGTTTTTTCGGTACTTCTGCATGTCCTACTTTCATTTTGAGAAATGCATCTCATTTAATGGTGTGGGTTGAACTGAATGGACATTAGGAAAAGCTCATTTGTAAACGACTTGAGTTTCTTGGCACTGGAAGGCAATTTCTCAATGTTTCTCTGTAAATATGAGGTTGGTTATATCCCGTGCAAAGATTTTCGTGTGATTTAACCATAAAAATCCAACCCTCTGAAAACAGCTGGATCCATTACTGTGTCAACCTTTCTCTTGGAGTGAATATTTCTAGAGCATAAAGCTCTGTAGAAATGATTTTCCTTCAAACCAATATCTATTTAACATTAAATTACACGAGTAGAATAGCCTGTGCCTTGTCAAAAAGCAGATATGTACCTTTGTCATAAATTAATGCCTTCTACAGAGAGAAAGCATTTGATTAAACTGGATGTATAAAGGGCTTTGCATCCTTGGTCTAAAATCTTGTTTATTTTACATCCTATGATTAAATCATGTTATTGTCAAAGGGCTACAAAACAGGGTTTTTGGGTCACTTCAGGTGTTATAATGAAGTATACAGACTACTGCTACAAATAATTAAGTGAAGAAGCATTTTCATTTTTCAGGTGGCTAATAGACTGGAAAAACAGTAAATCAGCTTACGTAAAATTATATGGAAAGAACTGAAAAGAATATCATGAAAATTACTGAAAAAAATATATTTCCAAGGTGGTGCTGAGAGATAAGGGAAAACATTGATCACTACACCCTAATGTCTTGAATACTTTTGTCCACAAACAGAATTGCTATTTTTCCTTTATTTATATAATCACCACCACCTGTACTATACATTTATGTGCAATAAATCGTGGCATTTGGTTGTGATGCCATAGTTAGGATTTTGTTCTGAAAAGGGCTTAATATGGGGCATAAATTCCTGTTTATTCACTACGTTTCGCTGACCTTTCAGTATAAAATTCCAGTCTTAGTTTTCATTCCTTCTGAATTTTCTGTGCTGTTTTTTGTTTGTTTCTTTTCACATGATTAATAGGAAGTGTTTGATATTGGGCTGTGGCTGAAATATGACAGTGGCAGTCCAACACTTTTTTGTTCACTGATATCTTTTAAAAAACATCTATGAAAGAGTTGGTGGAGAGATTAATCTTAAAGAGATTTAAAGCAATGGATAATTTTAAAACAAATGTATTTGGATTGAGGTTCATTTTTATCTATTATTCGTCAGAAATGAATGTTTATTCTCCATTGTACACTTAAAACAATTTCAGTCAGTGCCTGTGCTTTTCTGCCAGATTTTATCATATAGGTTTTACATGCAGCTGCTGATGGATAAAATCCTTTCCCTCCGTGGCTACAGTTTTCCCTGGTCCCCTATGGATAGGAGTCTTCTATTGCTCCCTTTAGCAAACTACCCCATTGCAACACTAAACATTCAAAACTAAACACTGAGAGGGAATTGTTTGGAAAAGGATAATGAGCAGAAGTGGTAAGGGGTGTGCTTGGGAAAGGAGCACTACTAATGGGCTGCATTAGGAGGAGCATTGCCAGCAGATTGCGGGAAGTGATTATTCCCCTCTATTCGGCATTGGTGAGGCCGCATTTGGAGTATTGTGTCCAGTTTTGGGCCCCCCACTACAAAAAGGAAAGTTAGAGAGAATCCAGCAGAGAGCAGCAAAAATGATTAGGGGTCTGGAGCACAGGACTTATGAGAAGAGGCTGAGGGAACTAGGCTTGTTTAGTCTGCAGAAGAGAAGAATGAGGGGGGATGTGATAGCAGCCTTTAACAACCTGAAAGAGGGTTCCAGGGAGGATGGAGCTAGGCTGTTATCAGTGGTGGCAGATGATAGAACAAGGAGCAACTGTCTCAAGTTGCAGTGGGGGAGGTCTAGGTTGGACATTAGGAAAACGTTTTTCACTAAGAGGGTGGTGAAGCACTGGAATGGGTTTCCTAGGAAGGTGGTGGCATCTCCATCTTTAGAGGTTTTTAAACTGTGACTTGACAAAAACCCTCGCTGGGATTATTTAGCTGAGGTTAGTCTTCCTTTGAGCAGGGGGTTGGACTAGATGACTTCCTGAGATCCCTTCCAACTCTAATATTCTATGATTCTATGTATTTTGGTGGCTTAATTTTTCATTTTCTTGTTTTGTGTCTGGTAGCAATCTTAACTGTTTCCTAGTGAAGTTTTTATAGCTATAGATAAAGACACAGATAACAGACACAAGTGAAGATGAAGATGCATCTGTGATCCAACTAAATTAGAGATCTTTAGTCTCATAACCTCTAGTTAAGAGACCCAAAGTCATGCCAAACTCCACTAGCTTTGGCTTTGGAAAGTGAAATTGAACTAGCAGAGATTCATACAAAATATTTTGGGTTCCTGAGAATTTGTTGTTGAAACTGTGAGCAAAACTATTCTCTCTCTCGATTCATGGATTTCCAGGCCAGAAAGGGTTGCTGTGACTACCAAGTCGGACCACCTGCATAGCACAGGCTATACGATTTCACCACTTCACTCACAGGAGGTCCAAGACTTCCGGCTGAGCTTGATGGATAGTCACACAAATTTTCAACTTGAGTGTTGTTGCTGTACCATGGTGCGTAATGAACCTCACGTCAGCAGGTCACATATTGGACATAAGGCAAACAAGCCTTTGTAAGCCTTTGTCAGTCCTTGTAAACACAGGGCAGACACAAGAGCCCCTATGTGTAGAGTATAGATATAATCCCCATCTTAATTCTAAATTCATCTTTGTCACATTGGGTTCAAATTCTGTCAAGGGGAGCCACAACACAGAAATCAAAGTAGGTGGAAAAAAAAGATAATTGGCCAAAGATAATCAACAGCCAAAAGCTTTACCCAGCTTTATCTGGAGCTCAGTATGCTTTCAAGGTGCAGCTTTTCCCTGGGTCGATAGCAGGAGAATGTTCGTGGGTCATTTCATGGTCGCCACTAGTGACTGAGCTCTAGACAGTCGCTTGGGAAGGTTGCCTTTGCCAATGAGTGGTAGTAAAGCACACCATGAGGCAGTATGGGCTAGTGGATAGGGCACCAGAATGGAGTCAGGAGAACTTGGCTCAGTCACTGACCTGCTGAGTGACCTTGGGCAAATCACTTCCCTCTCTCTTGGCTTCTTTCCCCACCTCCATTCTGTCTGTTTATTGAGTTTGTAAGTTTTCTGGGGCAGAGACTGTCTCCTCCTAATGTGTCTGGCACAAAGCTGCTGAGATCTCCGCAGGCAACACTAGATACTAACATAATATAAATAACAACAACAACAACAACAAAGTCAGCTAATGCCTAGTAGCCCAGATCTGACTCGTGATTTTGGCTGCCTCAGGATTTGGCTAAGACTTCTGAAAGGGCTGGTAACAGGGTTCCCTACTCACCCCTGGTATGTCACCTCGTGGCTCATCTGGAGATTAGCTCACCATTGGTCAGATGCCCCTTCCTGTGGTCACCCAGCCCACTGCCTCCAGGACCTAGGGTCATCTGCTTTGTGATTCAGTTGCTCCCTCTTTGTGGCTTGGCCTGCTGGCTAGCTCACTCTGTCAATGTCTCATGGGACAAGCTGCCTGTCATTCCAGGCAGCCCCCCATCTTACATCCAAGGCTGTGCCTCTTCTCCTATGGCTGGTAGAGGTACCTAAGCCCAGGCCCACCCTCTGCTCAGGTTCCAGCCCAGGGGTCCTGTGCTCCACAACTGGGCACATCCTCCCAGACCTGGTTGCTACCTCCCTGGGCTCTGTCCTACTTCCTCCTTCCATCCACTAGTGCAGCTCCACTTCCTCTGCTCCACATAGCTCCTTTGCCTTCTTGCCAGACCCTGTAACCTCCAGCACACCTCCCTCCTCTCAGGAAGTGCCTGAAGACTACTTTCTCCAGCTGCCCCCTTCTCGTCTCAGCCTCTTAGCTTTACAGAACCACACCTATGCCTGCCCAGGTGAGCTTCACCCTTAATTAAGCATTTTTTAGCCCTGGCTACCCTCCAGGTGCAGCTTGTGTAGTTAATTGGTCCACCTAGCCACTTTAACCCCTTCAGCACTGAGGTGAGGTGAACCCCTGATGCTCACAGGCTGGTCCTCAGCATTCAGACAATCAGGCCCCATTTAAGTGGAGCACCAAGTATCATATGCCACTTTTGAAAATCTTGGCCTGCATGGCCAGAACACCTCAGACTGGCTGTGTCTAGTGGGATTTTCCAAAGCATCTATGTGACTTAGGAGCAGTCTCAATGGGACTTGTGTACCTAAATCACTGAGGCTCCTTTGAAAATCTCACCCGTTATTTATACATGTGGGATGTGCTTTTATTAGCCATGTGTAGTTGGTCCCTTTGCTCATGCAAACTGCACAGTCTCTTGTGGAAGTGGGAAGATAGATGATTCATAGATCCCAGGGCCAGATGGGACCATCATGATCATCTCATCTGGCCTCCTGCATAACACAGGCCACAGAACCATCCTGATCATGATTCCACCAGAAGCCTAGACAATTGCACCCTTTACATAAGCACACAACCAACAAAGGATGACAGCATGAAACCACTTGGAGAGACTGGGACCACCTGAAGGTGGTGTAAAGCTATCCCACTTCGTCCCCTTTCGATGAACAAGATCTTTATGGCCTGAATCCTGGATGGAGAATTTTTCTTTTTCCTTTCAAAAACCGGAGAGTAGTTTGTACAGATTCAGATACACCTCCCTGGACAAATCCACTCCTCAGCTGAGAGAGCTTTTTACATCGTCTTTCCAGGTTTGGGTTTTTTCCTTTTACTTAGGTTCTGCTTTGCCCCTATAACTGTAGTGTCTGAGCAGCTTCCATGTGACTAACATCCATCATGTGTGGTTCATTTTTGCTCTCATCCTCTCCCCAGGGAATAAGGGTGCGCAAGGGAAGGTTTGGGGATTTTATTTAATGTCCATGCTGCTCTGCATTTATGTCAGAGACAGAGGCAAAGAAACATTCCTTGCACGTGGAACAGAAATGGTGAGGTTTGGATGGTGCTTAGTTCTTGGTTCCACAGCCTAAGGAGCTCCCAAGAAAGTTCTGTCTCCTGCACAGGTGAGCTAGGCAGCCTTTTTCAACTAACCATAACAAGTTGGCTTAACTTTAGCTAAAGTGGAACAGACCAAGAACATGAAGGGGAGAGGGGAGAAAAGGGGAGGGGGTTGAAACTATTTAATTAAACACAGTCTATTTTCCAAAAGGAATAACAGGAGTGAGATCTCTGAGGCTGTAGAAAAATCTCCCAAAGGAATTGGGTGGAATCTCTAATGCTTGGGGCTTATAATACAAGGCTGAACAAAGAACTCACTTTGTGCACAATTCTGCATGAGCAGGGAGATGACGCAGATGCTCAAGGGGTCTTTCCCCTCCCTATTTTGGTCTTTCCCTGCTGTCCCACCTGCTACGCCAGGTTGGGATGTCTGGTGTTGTTCTTTCATTCATGTTTCATCCACCTTGGTTTTGTCAGTGCCTCATGCTCAGTTCAGCTGCTATGAAGCTTGTGGCCCTTTTCCTTCAGAAACACTGGATGTGCTGTACTAGATAAGGTTAGCCCCATATCATGTCTCTGACAGTGACTGGTGCCAGAGGAAAGGGCTTGGCAAGAATCCTGTAATGGCTGATTCTAGAATAACCTGCCCCCAGGGAACATCCTCCTTGACTCATCAGTCAGAGGCTGGCTTTTGGGTCCAGAAGCAGCAGGGTTTATATCCTTATCTTTTCTATCTATCAGTTGTGGCTCTGGTTCTGCTTGCTATACTTTGTGCTGGATCTGATCCACCTAAACTCTGGATGCCTCGTGGCAATGAATGCTGCTGGTTAATGTGTGATGAGGTCTTTCTTTTCAGCTTGTTGCCCGTCACTGTCAGGACCTCCATCAGAACTCCTCTGTGAGCTGCCTGAAGTGTTCCCTTCAGTACAGGCTGTTAGCCCTGCCTCGGCCCCACCCCTTGTTTTGTCATGGTTTGGCAGGAATGACATTAGGAATGCCCCATGTTACCTTTTTGGCTTAAAGCAAACCTAAAAGCAAAGACCTTGTACTGCCAAGTTCAAGTCAGCAATAAACTGTTGGATTTGCTGTTAGTACGATGATTGCCAACACATACAAGTTATTAGAAATACCCTTCCTATCGATGCAGACCACAGGATGTTGGTGATCTTTGGAATTATCCAGTGATTTGGCCAGACATTTACACTGCTGAGAAATGCACAAATGGAATGTAACTTTAGTGCCCTTGTGGCCAAGATGGAGTCTGCTCTGCAGGAATAGGCGAGCACAGGAATATGGCAGGGAACGTCCCTCCCACCTCAGGGGCAAATGTTCTAAACCTTCCCCGAGTGAATACACTCACACCCAGATAGTGCAGTGACTACAGAAAAGGGAAGTATTTATTTACAGAGGGATGAATGGAGAAAAACGACAGCGGAAAGACAGGAAGAGCAGTAAAACAGAGTCACATTCAACACAAGGCCTCACAGACCCAATGGCACCACAGACAGAAAGGGCAGACAGCGAGCAATCCGTCTGCACTCAGAGTTCAGGAGTCCTGGTCAAAGTTCCAGTCCAGTGCTGTCTTGGGTGCTTCTGGTCGTCTTCCGTGCCAGTGAACTTTACGCAGCAAACACCTCAGGTGCCCTCTTCTGCCGCTCTCTGCAAAACCACACAGAGTGACAGCTCCCCACTTAACTAACTGTAGCCTCCCTCCTTATTCCCAGTGCAAAGTCACAGGCCCCAGTACTCATGGCCTCATACAACTCTGGGCAGCAGCAATACTGTTGTCCTTCTCAGGCAATTCCTCCCTTGCATGATGCCTGTCCTGGCTCCAGTCCTGGGCATCCCCGACCAGCTGCTCTGTCCCTCCCAGGCTTCGGCACGTTCTCGGCTGCTTCAGTTTTGTGTGGGCCTGCTCAGCTCACTTCAGCCCTTCTGTCTGGAGCACCAGACAGATGCTGTCAGGCTCCCCTCTCTCTTCTCACCCTTCCCCCAAACAGCACTTCCTCCTTCTGGAACAATCAGCATTTCCCCCCACAGGGCAAACATTTAAAGGGACCCTGCTCTCTAAAACCCCAAAGGGGTTACAGGAATATTTCTAACAAAATAACACTGGATGTGAGAGACAAGCCTTTGTTTCACTTCGGACAGTAACTTATTCCAAATGGTCCTTTAAAACATGTTAAATGTTAAGCCATTTTGGCCTGAGTATTATTTTTTCAAGATGACCTCCTGGGCTGTATAAACCTATTGGGTTAAGCCTGCTTGCTGAACTCTGGTTAATTGAAACAAGATGCTGAAAGGATCCCATCATCCTGGCACAACGCAGGACTCAGGAGTAGGAAAGGCACTGTGGATTAGTTAGACTCCAAGGGCTTCCCTCTCCTTCTGTTTCCCAGAATGATGATGTTTACTTCAGCTCTGCTGCCATCTCTGACAGCTTTCAGAAGCAATCCACATGTAATATTAAGGTTCTGGCACAGGGGAGAATCTGTGACCTATTTGAAAAGCTAATGTAGTTTTAACTTCCAGCATTTATCTTCCCTGTGTATTTTCTCATGGTGCAGCAAAGTCAAATCAGTGAGGAAACCTTATCATAAGCTCCCAGTCAATTTTCATAGCTAAATCAACAGATGGTAGAGAGAGGAGCCGGATCTACTTGGTATGTTAATTATTGGGTAAAAACCTTAAGCAGACAATTATGCAGCTTTAAAAATACTAACAGAAAAAAAATTACTCCATTGCTTTCATTATTTTGCATACCTTTCCTCTAACACTAATAGTTTCATCAACATTTTCTCCTGCAGTAAATTCATGAGATGTGAGACTGTCACAAAGCTCATGGGAAGCGACTAAGTCATTGTTAAGCTGAGACAAAGAATCCAATTTATCCCCAGTTGTTCTCTTTTGCAGCTTTCTGAAAGGTTCAGCACCCTGAACCATCAGGCTGGAGAATTGCACAATATTCATATACATAGCATTCATACACTAATCTATAATAGGATGGCACTATAGTATCTTCTACAAGTGAATGCCTGAGAAGTTTACCATGTTCAGAAATACTTTAGCCACCAGATTTTAAAAAATGCTCCCCATCCCCTGAAAACATATTATAAACGGACTGAAATGAATTTATAAGATCAGCAGTAACCAACATCCTCAGAACAGAATGAAACTTAATTATAACCTCATGCTTCCCTCACAAATACCTACCACATTGCACACTTCATCTGTACACATATGTCCACCCTGATACAGCTGAGGTTGTATATTATAGTGTGAGGGAGAGCAGTGTGTCATGTATGGTGTGTTTCCTTATCAGACAGAAGAAAGTTCCTTCTGGAAGAGCAGAGTCTATCACTGACAACGCAAATATGCTTTGTGAGTATTAGGATATAGTAAAGAGATGTCCCATAACTTGCATTTCCATGCTCTTAAAAGTGGAGGACATCACGCTTACTCTTGATTCCTTTAAAATATAGGGTTTTTTAAAAAAAATCTGGAATCTATTATGGACTTGTGGTCTCCTTATAAGTGTATTTATATGCAGTCAAGTGCTGCAAAGAGTTAATGCCTTGCCCTCTATTGGTAAGGTCTGAGAATACAACTAAATATTCATTGATTTAGATTTCTGAAATTGTATGTATACAATAGAAATTTTATCTGGCAAAGATTTTTATCCATTAGCTACCAACTGGTGCACAATTTTTCAGTTATAACAAATAATGGCTTAGAATTACCCTAAATTCTAACTTATAAACACAGAAAAACTTGTTGGACCAGGTCTCTTCAAGATTCATCTCTCTACCAATTTTGGGGTAAATATAAAATGTGGGGTTTTTTAAAGGTATGAGATGACCAGAAAATGTCAAGCTGTCATGGACAAATTTCAGCCACAGCTCAATTTTGAACACTTCCTATTAAATTGTTATGAAGTGGCATCAAACAAAAACAGTGCAGAATATCCAGAGGACATAAAAGCAACCTTGTTTCATGCTAGAAGACCAGCTAGATGTAAAGAAAACCAGGAATTGAGGCCCCATTTTAAGCCATTTCTGAGCTCAACCTTAACAATGGAGGCATAACCAAGAACCTCCATAATACAAACATAATTTAAAAAGAACTTCTTATAACTCACTATAATTTTTAATAAAGATCTTGTAGTAGTGTCAGTGGACACTTAGGATTTTAGTCAGATATGTAAAATGGAGAAATATCAAAGTGTATCCCGTCCTACATATCATTCTCATTGCATTGCACATACAGTAGAGAAAGGGGTGCAGATATCCAGGAAAATAAAATAGCGTCCATTATTTGTTGCTATTACTATATACCAGTTTATATACTACTTTCATTGCCTTTTGAGTTGAAAGTTCTTGTGGCTGCTCATTATCTTAAGGTGAATGTTTCTGAAAAGTCTGAACAAAATCTATATACCTGTTTCTGAATTGTGACAGGGTGATAAAAGGCATTTGTCCCATTGCATAATCTTTTTTCAAGATTTACGGTCTATGGACAACACAAAAATGGATGATCACTTAGGGAGTGATTTTCCATGACAATGGAAAATGTCTGTCTCCACTGATAAGAACATGCTTGATTTACTTAAAATAACTTAAAATAGCCTGGTTGGTTACATTTAAACATGCCATGGTGTGTAGACCTTGAAGAATGCAACAAAACAAGACAGGTTTAAGACTCCGACCTCTGCTTCAACTTGTAGACAGACATCTTCCCCTTCCCCCATCCATTGACCTTTCACCACTCACTGCCCAACTTCCACTATGCTGTCCACTCTTCTGACCTGTATTCTTGCCCCAAACCTAAAGCAGGGGCTATTTCTTCAGCTTACTACCTTGCTTTCTTTTAATTGTCCCTGTTAGTCACAATTGTGTCTATCTAGCTACAGTGCAGTGAGCATTGCACCAATACTCTTGCCATCAAACGTAATAGCTCTCCTCCGCCATAGATCTCAAAGTGCTCTACAAAGGAGGTCAGGCTCATTATTACCATTTTATAGCTAGGGAAACTGAGGCACAGAGAGGGGCAACCATATTGCCCAAGCTCAATCAGCAGCAAAGCCAGGACTAAAACACAAGTCTCCAGAGTCCTAATCTGCTGTGCTAGCCACCAGGCCATGCTGCCTTAGGGGCTTCAGGACTAGAGCTTTTGCTGCGCCTGCTGCAGTGTTGTCTGTACAGGTTGGCAGTGCAGTGAGGTGAGAAGTGCCCTCATTCATTGCAGCCTGGCGTCAACTCTGGAACCTACAGATGGCAAGCGAAATGACACAACCTCGCTGCTGATCATTTTAGCAGAAATATCCAGCTAACGTGTGGGCACCATATGGCTACAAAGGATGCATGGGAGCTGAGAGGGGTGTGGGTGGGTGAATGAGCTGTACATGGAGGAGGAAGGGTTAAGCGAAAGAGGTTTGTGGGATAGGGAAGTTCATACCACTGCCCCAATCAGATCAGATCAGCCCCTTGCTCTGTACAATCATATGACACTCCACACGCTAACCCAAAGGATCCATCACTAAAACTCTGCTTCTCTCTCCGATGTCCCCCAACCCATTGCTTCCATCCCGCACAGCTCTGCCCCCAGGAAACCGTGCCCCCACTTCTACCTATACTTCTTGACAGTCTGAGCTGGGAGGAGTATGGACCGAGCAGGTTGCAGGTGAGAGGCAGGGGCGAGGTTAGCCAGGCTGCGGTGGTGCCCTCTCCAGCTCAACTCTGTGTCCCTCCACTGCACCCCAGAAACTCAAGTGACAGCCCAGTCCCCAGCTGAGTCTTGCTAACGCACAATCAGCAGGAAATTGCTCCCCACTTGCAGAGCTGGAAACCTTCAGGAAAGAAGAAGAGATTGTTTGAGGAACCAGCAGCTCAGGGCAGAGAAGCCAGAGCTTGCAAAGTCTGGGGAATAGGTGAGGATCTTAACTTTCATTTGAAAAATAAAGGACATTTCTGCCCCTCGTGGTTGTGGAGGGAAGCTCAGAAATGTGACCACTAGAGGTTTAAAAGCCAGAAGACAAATAAACTGATGCCCAATTTATTTATTTTTAAAAACCCATGAATTTTAAGCTAACCTCATGACTTTGAGGCTGTACTCACTCTTTCTGAATGCGTAAGGTGGGCTAGACTGTACTCACCCACACAGTGCTCTGGCCCCCACTAGTGGTGGCTAGATCATAGATAACCATGGCCTTAGCAAATAGTGCTGATTATTTTAGTATAGGCTGGTGCTTATAAAGCCAGAGACCCTAGGTTCAAGACCTATTCCCAGTGCCCCACCCCAGGTGTGTAGGGTTACATAGCCATAAATCCAGGAACTAGGAGGGCATCCTCTATCTACACTGTGCTCCCACTAGCAGCTGCTGTCACGTGCAGACTGATATCCATGGCTGACTCACTGTAGTCCTAATACAAATTTTTAGATCATGTATGTAGCCCCTATGGGGATGCAGACAGTTTTGCCAGGCACTCTTGAACCACCATTGTGACATACTAAATAATAGAAGATTTTAATACATGATTTGAAGGGCACATGATTATCTCAGATTATTTTACACCATTGAATCCAAAGGTCCGTAAAGAAATCCATTCCAAGACAGCACAGTGCCTGAAACTCAGGAAAGAGAATTCACAGGCATGTGAAAGAAAGTGGAAGTTGAAAGCAGACTTCAGTCTTGTACCAATTCAGTTTCATTTCTCCTAAAACATGTACCATATGTTCTTCATGCTCTACTTAAATCTGTTTTCTTTGTTTCTCTATTTTTAAATTATAATCATTCACAGAACCTCAGCAGCATTCATTGCCTTATCACTGATTGACTGCTCTGCCTGGTATGCATGCCTTATCTGGTTTATTCCACAGCACAAAGAAGAGAAATATTAGTGGTTCATAAATCTTCAGAGATTTGAAATATCTCAGATGTTCCCACAGAATTCTAGGCATGCACAGCTAGTGAGATACAGCCCCTGCCCCGGGCAGCTTCCAGTCTCATAGTCAAGACAGACAAAGGGTAGAAGAAATGGACTGTTATTGGCCTGATTTTACAGCTAGGGGATTGAGGAGCCCAGCTCTCCTGAGTCTTTCTCTCATTATAGTCATCTGTCCACGTGCCGCTCTTTTATTTAAGCTCACTGCTTTTCCTGATATGGAAGGCCTGTAAGACTAGGTTAAATAGCATACCCCTAGATCATTACTATGCAATATTTATATTGCAGCATGCCCTGGGGCACTGATCAGGTCCTGGCCTGGCCCCGTGGGGCTAAGTGCTGTACAAACCATTGCCCTACCCACAGCCCTAACATAAAAAGGCACAGTTCTGCTCTGAAGAGCTGTCAACTAAAGAAGACAAGAGACGACTGAAGAGTATGGGAAGAGGTTACAGTCAAATACCTAGAATATTAATAGCTGCACACTTACATTATTATATGCTGAGGTCAGATTAAAGGATCATAAGAGCTCTTCTGACCTTCAGATCTATGAATTAGCATTTGTTAGTTTTAACTTTCCCCATCTGCCTCTGCCCCCAGGGATCATTAAGAGGATGTTTCCTTATAGTCAACATGGAGAGATTTGAAGGGCTGAAGGAGAGTGGCATTATAGAATGGCTCAGGAAGGCCATTCCAGGAACAAAAGACATCACAGAAAAGGGCACACATGTGTGACGCTGACACGATGGACACAACTAGGCAGAGAGGTGAAGCAAGAGCAAATAGGTCAGGAGGGAAAGAGCAGTAATGGACTTGGAAGGGGAAGATAAGAAGCTGGAACCTAATACAGCATCAGGAGAACAGCAGGATATGGATTATGGACTTCAGAAAAGCAGACTTTGACTCCCTCAGGGAGCTGATGGGCAGGATCCCCTGGGAGGCTAATATGAGAGGGAAAGGAATCCAAGAGAGCTGGTTGTATTTTAAAGAAACCTTATTGAGGGCGCAGGAACAAACCATCTTGATGTGCAAAAATAATAGCAAATATGGTAGGCACCCAGCTTGGCTTAACAAAGAAGTCTTTGGTGAGCTTAAACACCAAAAAGAAGCTTACAAGAAGTGGAAGCTTGGTCAGATGACTAGGAGGAATAATAAAAGTATTGCTCGAACATGCAGGAATGAAATCAAGAAGGCCAAAGCGCAATTGGAGTTGCAGCTAGCAAGGGACATGAAAGGGAACAAGAAGGGTTTCTACAGGTATGTTACCAACAAGAGGAAGATTAGGGAAAGTGTGGGCCCCTTACACAATGGGGGAGGCAACCTAGTGACAGAGGATGTGGAGAAAGCTGGGGTACTCAATGCCTTTTTTGCCTCTTTCTTCACAGACAAAGTCAGCTCCCAGATTACTGCACTGGGCAGCACAGAATGGGGAGGAGGTGAACATCCCTTACTGCTGAAGGAACAGGTCCAGGACTATTTAGAAAGATTGGACATACACAAGTCCATGGGGCCAGATGCAATGTATCTGAGGGTGCTGAAGGAGTTGGCTGATGTGATTTCAGAGCCATTGGCTATTATCTTTGAAAGCTCGTGGCAATTGGGGGAGGTCCCTAATGATTGGAAAAAGGCAAATATAGTGGCCATCTTCAAGAAAGGGAAGAAAGAGGATCCAGGGAACTACAGACCCGTCAACCTCACCTCAATCCCTGGAAAAATCATGGAGCAGGTCCTCAAGAAATCCATTTAAAGGCACTTGGAGGAGAGGAAGGTGATCAGGAATAGTCAACATGGATTCACCAAGGGCAAGTCATGCCTGACCAACCTGATTGCCTTCTATGAAGAGGTGATGGGCTCTGTGGATGTGGGGAAAGCAATGGACATTATATACCTTGACTTTAGCAAAGCTTTTGATACAGTCTCCCACAGTATTCTTCTCAGCAAGTTAAAGAAGTGTTGGTTGGAGGAATGGACTATAAAATGGATAGAGAGCTGGCTAGATCATCGGGCTCAACGGGTAGTGATCAATGGCTCCATGTCTAGCTGGAAGCTTGTCACAAGCGGAGTGCCCCAGGGGTTGGTCCTCGGGCCAGTTTTGTTCAACATCTTCATTAAGATTTGGAGGATGCGGTAGATTGCACCCTCAGCAAGTTTGCAGATGACACTAAGCGAGGGGAAGTGGTAGATACCCTGGAAGGTAGGGATAGGATACAGAGTGACCTAGACAAATTGGAGGATTGGGCCAAAAGAAATCTGGTGATGTTCAACAAGGACAAATGCAGAGTCCGGCACTTAGGATGGAAGAATCTCATGCACAGCTACAGACTGGGGACCGACTGGCTAGGCAGCAGTTCTGCAGAAAAGGACCTGTGGGTTACAGTGCATAAGAAGCTGGCTATGAGTTAGCAGTGTGCCCTGGTTGCCGAGAAAGCTAATAGCATATTGGGCTGCATTAGTAGGAGCATTGCCAGCAGATTGAAGGAAGTGATTATTCCCCTCCATTCGGCATTGGTGAGGCTATATTTGGAGTATTGTGTCCGGTTTTGGGCCCCCCACTACAAAAAGGATGTGGAAAAGTTGGAGAGAGTCCAGTGGAGGGCAACAAACATGATTAGGGGGCTGGACCGCAAGACTTAGGAGGAGAGACTGAGGGAACTAGGCTTGTTTAGTCTGCAAAAAGGAAGAATGAGGGGGGATTTGATAGCAGCCTTTAATTATCTGAAAGGGAGTTCCAGGGAGGATGGAGCTAGGCTGTTCTCAATAGTAGTAGATGACAGAACAAGGAGCAATGATTTCAAGTTGCAGTAGGGGAGGTCTAGGTTGGATATTAGGAAAAAGTTTTTCACTAGGAGGGTGGTGAAGCACTGGAATGGGTTACCAAGGGAGGTGGTGGAATCTCCATCTTTAGGTGTTTTTAAGCTGCGGCTTGACAAAGCCCTGGCTGGGATAATTTAGCTGAGAATAGTTCTGCTTTGAGCAGGGGGTTGGACTAGATGACCTCCTGAGGTTCCTTCCAATTCTAATATTCTATGATTCTATCAGCACTCCAGTGGAAGGAGTGAACGGTGAGGGCAGAGCAATATGCAAGGGGGATGTTCTGTGTTGCCTGGACTGGAGAGGGGCAGAGAGACTGGAGAGAAAGAGCTGATGTTGATCAAGATGAGAGATGATGGGACTTTGACCTTGACAGTGCTGGAATTCTGCCTAAGATCCTGAAGAAGCATCTAGCTTTAGAGATACATTTCCCATTAAGAGAGACCATTTCACATACTGTTGGCTAAGAGGCTTGCTTTTGCAATCTGTGTAACAGACATTCAGTCAATCTTCTTGGCTCAGGGAATATAAATAGGGTGCTTCCATGCAGCTGTCTGAGGTCAGTCACTTCCCATTTTTAAAGACAGGAATGACTTCCTCTGGAAAATCAATGTTAGTTCAGAAGTGTCAAACACACTGTGCAGAGAAGGCTAAATTACCTTTACAATGAGGGTCCACAGGCTACAGCTGAACAGAGAGGGTCATGCACTCCCTTCAATTCATCCTGGATCTCCTGCTGATGTCAACAGGGACACTGCACAAAGATCAAGTGTAGAATGTGGCGTGAGGTAGCTTCTGAGCAGGCGGGCACAGACTGAGCAGCCATTAGTCTAGTGGGCAGCATTGCCAGCTCTCATCATTTTATCATGGGCCTCATGATATCTGGTGTTTTAATTCAAGCCCCTGCTCCTGAAGTCAGGTGATTAAATCAGCATCTCAACTTTCTTTTAAAAAAGTATGTTTCTAGTCTTTGTGGTTGCAGAGAAAATCTGGCAAACGTGACCCCTGAAGGCTCAGCAAGCAGGAAGTAATGAAACAGAATGCCAAGAGTTGTGATGTTCTAAATCTCATGATCTTTCAGCCAACTTCTCCCTCCCTGGGACCCTGGCCTGGGCCCGGGCGGGCAGGAGATGGGGGTAAGATGCAGCGAGTGGTGCAGGGATGTGATGGTAAGTTAAAATCATAGATCACTGATGGTTCCCAGTGTGGAGCAGGCTGTTCTGGGTGGAGATTCATCATGAGAGCTCTTCAGCTTGTTGTAGAAGCACAGGTCCCTGTGCGTGCCATGGTTCAGTCTGCCTCTCCAGACTGCACAGAGAGCCTCGGCAGTACTGCAATGAGCCTTATCGCAGGACAGCTGCTCAGGGAACCAGCTGTACCATCTGCTGAATGCTTGTGAGAGGTGTGGGGGCAATCAGTGGGGGAAGGGTAGAGGGAAGGGACCTCTCTCCTGTCCCAATCTCCCTCCCATGGAATTCTCTTTCTGTCTCCCAATGCCTTTTGCAAGTTCCAGCCTGTCACCATCCTTCACCCCTCCCCCATGTTCCATCTTCACTTCCCACTTCGCCTCTAAGTTCTACTCCCTTTTCTCCAGCCCATCCCTCCGACCTTCATTATTCTTATCCAGATATAGGGATCTGCCTACACACAAAAGCTGACCTGCTTTAACTGTACAGGTATAACTATGTCAGTTAGGGGCATGATTTTTTGCTAATATAGTTACATCTAGTGTGGAGGCAGTCATCAAGTTAGATAATTCCTAGCCTACTGCAACGCCCCATTTCCCAGGCATGCCCAGCCTAACAATGTCCTGCCCAACTGCTTCTCTCTCAGTTTTCCAAATTATAACAATCAGGAGAAAGTCCAGAAAGCAGCTTTGCTGTCTCCTTATCCCACAGCTCCCAGGAGCATTCATTAGTGCAGAGAGCACATGCCATTTCTCTGAAATTTCCCAAAGATTCCATCAGTTAGGACCAAGCCCCTGTGTACTCTGAGATGAGCTTGACCTAAATTCTGCAGCACGGCCCTATGGTTTCTGCAGCATATGTGTGTAGCAGGCAGGAAATTGTGGTGTAGCTTCAGATAATTTTAAATACGCTGAGGTTTGTAGTGAATGAAATATGAAAATGGACAATAGCCTCAAAACAAGATTTCCTGTGCCACTGCATTGGGTATTAAATTGGATATTGGCTATTACACTAGCTCTACATTTTTTAGGTTCCAGTATTCTGCAGAATTTTGTACTGACAATATCAAAGTTCACTGTAGAAGCTACAAAAAAGGGATGAATGCTGGAGGACTGGCAGCTATGTAGAGGACAGATGGCCTTTCAGCACTCAGGAAAGCAACTTGAGAGGCAGTCTGGAACTGCCATTTCAACATCATCATACAGTTTGAGCATTAACATCCCCTTAAGAAGAATAGGGAGAGAGTTCACACATCTCTGACTTCTTGTTTCTGTCTGTCTGCAGACTCAGGCAGACAAAATGGCATTGACCACATTCCATTCAGATGTTGACGGTTTCCTTCACAATGTATTGGCTATCAAATACTTTATTTCAAATGAAAGCTTAAATACTAAAGCACAATTCTGCGGGAAGAGGTAGGTACTGTAACAAAGTCCCTGGCCAAAGTCCCAGAGTTGCCAAATGTCTGGAGTTCTGGCCATCACTCCTGTTACTTGAAATATTCCCATCTAACTAATCTATCTAGTGTGGCAAACGGCCAGCTTCTCCCTAGTGGGTCTCGCACTTTTGCCTCTCTTAGTGGGCCAGGGCATCACCAGTTACCCCGTCTTCGCAGGGAAGGGGGTAGGGACCTGGACCCGCCCACTCCTCCGGGTCCCAGCCCAGGGGCCCTCTGAGTAGCAGCTCTGTGCTGCTGGCACCTTACTTGCAGCTGCAGGCTTTTCCCCTGGGCTACTTTCCCCCCTCTGTCTTTCTGGCTTCTTGAGCCCAGTACCTTCCTCAGGACTCCACCTCTCTCACTCACATCGCTGCACTCCGTTCTGTTCTTCTCCACGACTCCACACACCACTGTACTCCATTCTGTTCTTCTTCACAAACTCCTCTGCTCACCACACACCTACTCCTTCAACTTCCACACTGCCTCTCAGGAGTAGAGGGTTTTTATCAGGCACCTGGGTGGGACCTTAATTGGTGTCAGCTGACCCTAATTACCTTTTGGCTAGTCTACAGGGAATAAAGCATGGAGCATTCTAGCACTTACATAGCGCCCTTCTAGAACTTTCCCAGTGCCCTCTGCCCTTGCTATACCACACATCCCACCCCCCTGCTCAACACCACAGGGTTGGGCTACTTGGGACGTGAGGCAGTGCTGGAGCGAAAGGGCATCAGCGTTGCCATGTTGGCTTCCGGCCCTATGCTGCACCTGGAAGTGAAAAGGCTGTAGGGAGATGAACCATCAGGTCACTCTGGCATTCTTCTCTTTGTTAGTGTGCATCCATTGGAGCGGGGCGTGGTCTGTCACCAGGGTAAACCTCCTTCCAAGTAAATAATATTGAAGTGTTTCCATAGCCCATTTAACCGCCAGGCACTCTTTCTCGACAACTGCGTACTTCTGCTCTCTGGGGAGGAGTTTCCTGCTGAGATACAAGATGGGGTGCTCCTTGCCATCTATTTTCAGCGCCTAGCCCTGTCTCTGAGGCATCTGTTTGGAGGATGAACTCTTTCTCAAAATCTGGGGCTATAAGTATTGGGTGGCTACAAAGAGCTGTCCTTAGATCCACGAATGCTTTCTCAGCTGCCTCAGTCCACTTTACCATATCCAGGCCTCGAGCCTTTATCAAGTCGGTCAAGGGCCCTGCTCTAGTGAAGACCTGGAGCAGTTCCTTCACAATTGCCTTGGATGTAGGGTTTCTTAGGGGAATGGCTTCAGGGTACTGGGTGGCATAGTCCACAATGACAAGCACACTTTGATGGCCACGTGCTGATCGTTCTAGTGGCCCTACCAGATCCATGGTGATCCTTTCAAAGGGTACTTCAGTACTGGGCAGGGGCACTAATGGGGCTCGCAAGTGTGGCCTGGGGCTGTGCAATTGGCACTCCAGGCAGGAGAGGCAGTATCGCTGGACCTCTGCCCATATTGCGGGCCAGTAGAACCTTCTCAGAATTTGGTCCAGGGTCTTATCTGCTCCTAGGTGTCCCCCAAATAAATGACTATGGGCCAGTTCGAGAACTGCCTTTATATGCTTCCGTGGCACCAAGAGTTGCTCTACTTCCTCCCCCCCCCCCCGTATCGGGGTCACACGGTACAGCAGGTCCTGTTTCAGGATGTAGTAGGGCCCTGGGCCCTTAGTCTTTCCCTCCACGGGAACGCCATCAATTTCTGCTACCTCCTTTCTCACGTTTGTGATACCGGGTCCATGGCCTGGTCCTGCCCAAAATTTCCCCTTAGGGGACCTAGCTGGCCTACCTCTAGGGGCCCAACCTCATTTTCATCTCCAGGGTCATTCCTATTAGTGCTGGGTACTGCCCCTGGGTCTTCACTAGTTTGAGGGGTCTCCTGGTCTCCCAAATGGATTCGCCTACCAACCAGGGCAGCTTTCTGGTTCCCAGCTAGTATCCGAGTGCCTAGCCTTTTATCTGCCCTCCTTTCCTGCCGGGATTTCCGGGGTCTTCCAGAGGGTGAGAACAGTTCTTGGGCGAATTCGGCAAAAACAGGGGAAGAGCTGGTTGCCTGTGCCTCGATCTTCGCCTGGGGTTTGCTGCTCAGCCCGAGCTCCATGGGTGGAAGTAGATTCTCGAACCCTGGAAAATCCCTATCAATCAAGACCGGGTAGGGGAGCCTTGGGACCACCCCTGCCATTACCCGGGTGGTATTCCCCTGGATCTCGATCTGTACTGGGATTGAGGGGTACAGATTTACAGTCCTGTGTACACAGGTCACCTCTCTGCGTTTGGCCCAGGTCAGCTGGTCTCGCCCTATCAGTTTCCCCAAGACCAGCGTCACTGCACTCCCCGAATCTACTAGGGCCACGGTGTCGATGCCGTTCATTTTTACTGGCCTTGTATAACCATGGGGGGCTGTTACAACCCCTACCAAACCGAGGAGACCACAGCACCCCCTGTGATCTCCCAGGTTGCACTGCATGGGCTCCTCCCGGTTGGGGCACTGGGCTGCTATGTGACCCAATTCCCCACATAACACCGGTATTTTAGGCTAGCTGCTTCCCTCTGCCTTGGGCGGCTTGATTGGGTCCCCCAGCCCTCACCCCCTGAGTTTCCAGGTCCCTTCCTGTCCTCGTGCTGTTCCTTAGCTACTCAGCGCTCGGTTCCTGTACTCTTGGGTCTCCCAGAAGTCCAGGACCTGGGGCTGGGGGCCGGCTTCTGGGCCTGCCCTTTCTTTTCCTGGGGGGTCAAGGACAGATTATGGGCTGCCAGCTGTCTCTCGACCAGGGCGACCAGCTCGTTGTAGGTAGAGGGGTCGTTCTGGCCAACCCAGGCTCGGAGATCTGAAGGTAGCCCTCTCATGTATCGGTCCATCACCAGGAGCTCCAACATCTTCTCCCTGCTGAGGACCTCAGGGTGCAGCCACTTCCGGGTCAGGTGGATTAGGTCAAACTACTGTGACCATGGTGTGTTATCCTTATTGTATTGCCATTCATGGAATCTCTGGGCTTGTACTGCTACTGTCACTCCAGACCTGGCCAGGATTTCAGCCTTCAGATGGGGGTAGTCTTTAGCAGATTCCGCTGCCATATCATAATAGGACTTCTGGGCCTCTCCTCTTAGGAAAGGGGCGAGGATGCTGGCCCACTGATCTTGGGGCCAGGCTTCCCACATGGCTGTTCTTTCAGAGGCCAGGAGGTATGCTTCTATATCATCATCTGGCGTCATCTTCTGCAGGCAGTTGCTGGCCCGGATGGTTTGTGCCTTGTCTTGGCTGTGACCTTGTTCTGGGGCTTTCAATTGGCCTACCAACTCCTGAAGGAGGGCCCGGTCCTGGGCAGCTTGGCTCATCAGCAGATGATTGGTCTCTTGCTGCAATCGTGCAGCCTCCTGCTGGGCAGCAGCCTGGACCCGGGTAGCTTCCTGCTGGGCAGCCGTGGCTTGTATCAAGGCCTTTACCACGTCCTCCATCTTGGGTGTGGGGTGGGCTAAAATTGCCCTGGTTTAAGTCCACTGTGCGATAAATCCCACTCCTTACACCATGTGTGGCAAATGGCCAACTTCTCCCTAGTGGGTCTCACACTTTTGCCTCTTTTAGTGGGCCAGGGCGTCACCAGTTATCCTGTCTTCCCAGGGAGGGGGTAGGGATCCAGGCCCGCCCACTCCTCCGGGTCCCAGCCCAGGGGCCCTCTGAGTAGCAGCTCTGTGCTGCTGGCACCTTACTTGCAGCTGCAGGCTTTTCCCCTGGGCTACTTTTCCCCCTTTCTGGCTTCTCGAGCCCAGTACCTTCCTCAGGACTCCACCTCTCTCCCTCACACCGCTGTACTCCGTTCTGTTCTTCTCCACTTCACACACCACTGTACTCTGTTCTTCTTCACAAACTCCTCTGCTCACCACACACCTACTCCTTCAACTCCCACACTGCCTCTCAGGAGTAAAGGGTTTTTATCAGGCGCCTGGGTGGGGCCTTAATTGGTGTCAGCTGACCCTAATTACCTTTTGGCTAGTCTACAGGGAATAAAGCATGGAGCATTCTAGCACTTACACTAGCTAAGGTCATTCTATCACCTTGGTAGTTAAGCTTTACCCTGATGTAAAAGGGCTGTTCAAGGAATCAGAGAAGCCATAGATTGAGATATGCTATTAGATCATCCAGACCATTTCCCAGCAGGATTGTTCCCTACAATAAACATTCTTGCCTAGTTTTAAAAGGCCCAACCAATGGAGCTCCCACCACTTCCTTGGAGTATCCGTTTCATACTCTGAAAGCATGTTCCATTAAATCCCTCTCCTTCTTTGGTTGTTTTTCAATCTTTAAAGTTTAGTAGACTGTTATCATGGCTTCTGCTGATTGTCCTGCACACAAGGAGCTAGACTCGGGGCTTGTCTAGATTAGGAAGGTTTGTTCAGGAGTAACTATGTAGCTATATTGGTGCCAAATCATGAGGTAGATGCGCTAGACTAGTGGCAAAATGAGGCTTGGACCAGTGCTCATCCTGACTAATCTACACTGTGGAGTGCAAACAAACTTGCAGTAGACAGGGCTTCCAACCATCTGGGAAACCAAAGAAACATCATGTCATTTAGTCTGTGTGAGGAAACCATTCTGGGAACTGAAAAACTGCATCACACACAGCAACAGGGGTGTTTTCCTGCCATCTAGCTATTAGGCCATAATGTTGCTTCTGAGATCAATGAACTTTTTCACTGATGTGAAAAACAGCACAGTAAACATTGCCACAAATTTCCAGAGGGGGCACACTGAAAGGATTTACCCCGGTGCCGTGCAGAGCATCTCGCTGGAGATGCCATTTGACTTCAAAGTGCTCCAGTGGCTAAGCTCCCTCACTGACAGCCCACTGAGGACACAGGGAAGATGTCCATCAACAGGGGGCAATTGACACTGCTGCCTTGGCCCCATGGAAACAGCTCAGCAAGTGATAGCTGGAGGGCCTCAGGAAGAGCAGGAGACATGGAGCACGGCAGTGTCATTCCATTTCCACTCTTTACTCTCATACGCTAGTGTGCTACGTCCTGCTCTCCATGGGTTGCAGAGTCACTTTTCTGCTCAGAAACAAACAGCACTGAGAAGAAAGGGATAATAGAAAGTGAGCCCCAGGATGGCCAGACACCAGGTCTGTTCAGAGACACGGGGACTAGGACACCTCAGAAAGCTGTGAAGAAAGCTCGCTGAAGGCACTGATGGGAGTATAAGAAAGCTTGGTGAGAATACCCAAGATTGCATTAGGGAAGTGCTAATGACAGAGCTGATTGGCATACAGGAGAGCACAGCCATCCTCTACTGCAGAGACTCAGAAGGAAAATGGGCAAAGATGTGCACTAAGGCAGGGGAGTAGTTCAGTGAAGTGATAGCCACTTAAGACTGTTATTAGCTAAAGCAACATGTGATTCCACAATGCATGCTGGGAGCAAAGAGCTGCCTCCAAATCCTCATCTGGGGTGCCATTTCTTGCAAGAACCAATACTTCTATGCAAAGCTAAGTATAATGTATTAGTGTGCAGCAGCCTGAAGTTCTGGTCTTATCTTCACTACTGGCCATTTTACTGAGATTGAGGGCGTAGGATGTTTTCAAGCAAGGAATAATTTAAGGGTTATCTCACCCCATTCATTCAAGAGTTTGGAATCCATCTTTTCCAAGATACTGAAAAGAAAAAAATTAGACTACAGCATTCCACACTGTGCTCTAGGTTTTATACCTCATTATGTGATTTTGTTCCTTATCTATAAAGGTTTGTTGTTTTCACTCTGCAATGGCCTGAGACATGCTGCAGTAATTTCATTTCCTTGAGCATGAAGGTTAAGGGGGTTTGGGTGCTAAGCAGAAAGAAATGTGCACTCTGAAGGTGAGTGTTAATGAATGACTGCATGGACAGTGCATTAGTTCAGCATGACAAGCTCATGGACTCTGTTTCTATAGATGTGTTAAAAACTTGAAAGGGGCAAAGAGAAGCTCCTCTATGACCTTGGTCAAGGGAAACTCTCTCGGTCTCTGTTCCCCATTTCTAAGAAGGTGGATACTCATACTTCCTTTCTCCCACCCTTTCTCTAGCATGTCTCTTCAGGGCTCAATGCTGCCAATGGATCCATATGGGCAAATTCCTTCACCTGCGTACTGTGAACTGTAAGATTAGGGCATTAGCCTGTGAGCTCTTTGAGACAGGAACTAGTTCCTGCTGTGTGTATGTGCAGCTCCACGCAGAATGGGGCCCTGATTCTTGGCCAGCACTTTAATAGTATAATACAGATATAAGAAATAATATCACCATCATTGTTTCTAATAATCATATTCAGGGTTCATCTATCAGGATTTTCTATGGTTTTCTTCCTCTGATGAAATAAAAAGCCACAGCCACAGTTAATATGTGAATTCACCAGCAAGAGGCACTAGGGAAGTTGGATCATGAAAAGCTAGTATGCCCAGAAAGGCAGGCTGGGAACGAGTAGCTTTGTACATAGACACAGGGTATTTTAAGGGAAGTTCATATGCTATGGACTGTTGACGTTGTCCTCCTTCAGGGTTTGGTAGGGAAATGTGGCCTAGTGGTCAAGGCTGCAACCCATGACCAGCAGGAGGATTGTGGGGTGGGGAGCCAGGGCCCTCCCACTCCACCAGGCTCTGATTTAGGGCCAGTGGTCTGGCAACTGAGGCTGCTGAAGGCTGTCCCCTCTGGGACACTTCCTCTCATCACTCCTCCCTTCCCCCTCACCCCTCAATTTACTCCAGTGCTCTTTCCTGTTGAGAAAATCCAAATCAAATAAATAAGAAGGGATTACCAATGTCCAGGGCTCACAGACAGGAGAAGGGGTGGGATAGTTCCCTTCTCTGACTATTTCTGGGGTGGGTCCTCCTTTTCCTCTGGGAGAGCCGTTTTGGGGCAGCTGGGTCAGAGACTGGCTGCTAGGCTAGGCTAGACTGAACTAGGCTAGGCTTGGCTCAGCACTACACTGCACAAACTCTGCCACTGGAATGAGGTATTTCTCTCTCTTTTAATTCCTCCACTAGATGGAGCATTTGCTGCCCACCTGTCAGAGCAGGGCTGGCTAGGCTCAAAATAATCCCTTAATTCCTTGTTGCCCAGTGTGGGGTTTCTACACGCCATCACATTCTCTTACCAGAATTAGTACCCTGGGTTTCTAGAAGACTTTTGCACCACATTCAGCAAAAGAGCTGGAAAGTAGGTCAGTGACCATAACTGTAAGAAAACAGGAAGCTTAAGGGAGAACTCCACTGCTGACATCTAATTAAACTCTGAGCTCTGTTGGTTACTGTTGTGCGTACAAGATTTTGGCATGCTTTGCAAAATGAGTATCAAGAACAATGTTTGTATGTTGAGCCATGACTTATATTACCAGAGAAATGGCCCCTAATCTTCCAGTGGTTCCATTCAGGCAGGCTTCTCTGCCTCACAGATCCCCCCTGAAGTCACTGGGACTCCGCACAGCTACAAGGAATGACTTACAGTGCTGAGCTTTGGTAATTATAAATGATATCTTTTGGTGACATGGATGGGGGAGCTTCCTTGTGCTAAATGTCAGACAACTCTCATTCTCTCTTCCAGGGCACCTAATCCTAGCTGGAGAGAGCTAGTTTGGTATTAGCTGACATCACTGCCCATCAGTACAAAAAGTAAATAAAATCTACTGAAACTCACCACCTCGATGTCCTGATTCCAGAGCTGTGCAACAACTACATCAATTGCGTGTACAGAATGTTGCCAAAAAAACACTGGCACTGCCACTGGGATGTGACTGTGAAGTTTAATAGTATGGGGAACTGGTATAATGGTTGTATTTAGTAATTCTTCTTATTTCTCTGGGGGATTGAGTGGAGAGGCCATTCCATGGCTTTTTAAAATTCAGCTGGGCCGTGGTGTGTGTGTGTGTTATTAAACTTGATTCTTTTAAGTTCCCATGGAATTGAGTTCTGCCTGCAGGGTGGGACTCACTTACACAATAGACGCAATTGGACCTTGCTGGAGCTGACAGACAGTGGAGGAAGTATTCACCCATAGCCTGTCCCTTTTGAGATGCTGTGGAACAGGGCATTGCCAACATGATGGGAACTAACAGCAGAACTAAATAGCAACAAGCTTCCCTGTGCCAGCTCCCAGCTCTCTGGCAATGCTGGTGGAGTCCATGCTCACATATTTTGTTTATAGGAGCACATGGCTATAGGGCTGGATAGCAGTCCCAGACTTCCCTCACACAGTTCAAGAGCTATGCTGCCTCATCCACATAACAAACAAACCACTGGGTTAGAACAGAGAGAAGAACATAAGAACAGCCACACTGGGTCAGACCAATGGTCTCATCTAGCCCAGTGTCTTGACAGTGGCCAATGCCAGTTGCTTCAGAAGGAATGAACAGAACAGGGCAGTTTTGAGTGATCCATCCCAGCTTCTGGAAGTTGGACATTTAGACACCCAGAGCATGTGGTTGCATCCCTGATTATCTTGGCTAATGGCCATTGGTGGACCTCTCCTCCAAACCACTGGGTTAGAACAGATAGGGCCTTGAGAAGGCCAGACATGGCTCAGAGGTAGTTCAATGAGGGTAGCTGACTGTTTGCAGGGCATGCTGAAAGCACTCACTCTGAGACCTTCCCTGGCATGGGAAGGAAGGCGTGTGTTTTGCAATGGGTTAGGAATGTGAAATGAGGAAGGCTGTGTAAAGTGAAAGGATGGCCTGAGACTGGGCCTATCTAAGTCAGTTCCCCACTCTGCCACTGAGTTCCTGGATGACCTTGGGCAGGTCACCTAGTCTCATGGGGCTAGTAATGCTTCCTGTCTATTTAGGCTGTAAGCACTTGGGGCAGGACCGTCTCTGGCTCTGCTTAGAGCGGGCAGAGTCAGGGCCGTGATCGCCATGGGGCCTCTACCCTCTGCCCTGAGCATGATTACAAGGGCTGCTCCACCATAGGCTGTGCTGCGGGGCAATGGCTCTGGAGAGGGGGCCGGCCCCTCCTCTCTTCCCACCCCCAAGCAGCGAGAAACCACCCCGCACGTTTCTAGGGGCCGGCAACTGGGCCAGTCCCGGACCCCCGGATTACAGGACAGGCAGGGACCGTAACTCGACCCTCCCCAGCCCCGCGTGTCCTTCCGCGCCTGGCCCCTCTCCCGCCCCCACTGCGCTCGTGCTCTCAACTTGCCTGTCCCTCGGCCCGCCGGGCCCGATCCCCGTCCCGTCCCGCCGGGCTCCAGCCCGCGGCGCCCGGTCTGAGGAGAGCTTGGCCCGGGTCCGGCCTGGGGCGGGGGGGTCGCTCACGAGGCCGGCTCGCGCCGGGCGGGGGGGCGGGGAGGGGTCGCTCGCGAGGCCGGCTCGCGCCGGGCGGGGGGCAGGGCCCGCGCGCTGATAAGAGGCTGGCGCGGGGCCAGCCCCTCACTCGGGCGGGGAGCGTGAGGGAAGCGGAGCCCGTTCTCAGCAGCAGCCCGGGCGCGGCGCGGCGCGGCGCGGGGCCGGACCGGAGAGGCGGGCGCGGCTGGGGCGCGCGGCGGTCGGCCGGTCTGTCGGCCTGTCTGTCGGCCTGTCAGCTCTCTCGCCGCCCGCTGAGCGGGACCCGCCGCCGCTGCCCGCCCCGCCGGGGAGCAGGAGGCGGACGGGAGGCTGCCGGGCCAGCCGCGCTCCTGCTGATCGCCCGGCGTCCGGCTCCGCGCCTCCTTCCCCGCCATGGCCCGGCGCCGGCCCGGCAGAGGCGCTCTGCGGACGCCAGGTAGGAGCCTCTTTGTCTGGGCTCGGGAGCCCCAGCCCGGCCCTGCCGCGGCAGG
>ML675614.1:378702-403578 GCA_007922155.1 Mesoclemmys tuberculata | reverse complement strand
GGCGGGGCAGCGCGGGGGCCGGGCCGGGCCGGGCCGGGCCGGGCCGGGGGTGGGCGGGAGGGAGGGAGAGCGGCCGGCAGGTGCCGCGGGACCGGCGGCCGCTGCGGTTTGTATTTCCCTCTCCCGGCGGAGCCGGGTCCGGCCCGGTCCCCGTCCCGGCGCGCTCCGCTGCCAGCCGTGCGGCAGCAACTGTGCGGCAGCCGCGGGGCGACGGAGCCGCCGGCGAGCCGGGCTCGGGGCAGAGCCGCGCTGCGCGGCTGCGAAAGCCCAGCGCCTGGAGCTGTCCTGGGCTCAGGGCTGCCGCCGCGGGGAGGGCACGGGCGTGTTCGCCGGGCCGGGCCGGGCCGGGGGAGCCAGCCCGGCCCCGGGCGAGGAGCGCTGCGCCCTGGCCGTGCCTGGGCTGGGCTGAGCCGAGCCGGGGGTGGCGAGTCCCGCTTGTGCTCGCTTTCACGGGGGCGGAGGAGCTGGCGAGGGGGGCGGACAGCTCGGTGCCTCTGAGCAGAACCTGGGCTCGGCTTCGTGATCGTCTCTCCGCGCCTCCTGGCTTTGACAGCGGAAAGCAGAGCAGATGGTTCAAGGCATGGCGCCGCGCAAACCTCCGAGGGAGGCTGGCACTGCCGCTCCTGTCCGCTAGCTCAGAGAGCGCCTCTGACAGGGAGGCCGCCAGGATGCCACACGGAGCAGGAAAGCAAGAGCAGGGTAAGGGGACAGCAGAAGATCCAACCCATCCAGTGTTTGCCATGGGGAGAGACCAGATGAAGGGCAGTAGGCCAAACTGAGAGGGGTAAAGAAACCCCAGAACATCAGAGCAAATCCAAATTAATCTGGAAAGGAGGAGCCCCTCCATCATGGCTCGCAGTAATTTTCTTAATTTCCTGCAAAGGTGCCTCTCTTGCAAGAAAAAGCAAAGCAGTACATTTGCAAGGAGAGTCTCGGAATTTGGTCTGCTGGATTTAACATGTTGCTATCAGACATACCTTGAGTTTTCCCTCGCCTTTCAAAACAAACCCACCATCCTTTCCCTTTGGGTATTTAATCAGGTTTCCTGGGCACAGTAGATAATCTGAAGATTTGATTAAACTCTAATTCTCTTTTCCAGGAATATGGGATCAGTCCTGTTAGGAACTGTGTTAAAAAGCAGTCATCAGATAGGCTTTGCCTAGATGAAAGCATGGCTGGATCTCACCTGACATTTTAGTTTAATTCCTTAACAGAATAGTAATTGCCTCACTTCTCCCCCTGAAACTACGTATGCTAAACAACCTTAGGACCAGCTATGTCTTGAAGGTGAAAGCAACCTGCCAAAATATTGTAGAAATGCAGCAAAGACTAGGGAAAATGAAGTCTAAATATGAAAGCTGTAGTAAAATCACAAGGGCACAGTTGTGTGTGCATTTGGTTTTACTGCTCTTTCACTCATATTTCATAGAAAGCATCATTGATTACCCCAGGTGTTGAAAAATCATGAGTCAGACTTCCCCAAATCAGGGGTCTGGTTTAAAAATCATGAGGATTAAAAAAAATTTTTTTTTTGAATTCTTTCCATTTGCTTTTTGGGGTCACCTTTTCATGTTTTATTTTCCACAACCAAGAGGGATAGAAATTTGCCCTTTTTTAAAAGTGAAAGGTGGCATTCCCACATTCACAGCACTCCAGCAGCTGCGGCTTTAAGAAAAACATAATTACCACCACATTTACAATAAAACCTTGAGTTGGCAGTAGTGAGAGAGCAGCGTTGGTTCATTCAGGCATTTGACAGCTCTCTCTCTCCCTCCCATTTGTATCAGGCAGTCTAGTATCCAGCAGTGCTTTCTACTGAATCCTTCTATAATCTAGCCTGTAACAGGTATGCTCCACTTCACCCAGAGAGACAGCACCTTCTTGAAAATTCAACAGTCAAAACCCACCAACCCAGACCATACATTTACTAAACCTCTCACACCCCTTTCTGCTGCTAAGTGCCTCCAGCTGCCTACCTCCTCTTGTATCTTACAAGCTCCCCTGGTTTTTGGCCCAGACAATAATTAACCAATAATTGGCAGCTGTGTTGGTTATTGGTCATTCTCCCTGCCTCTTCCTCAACTTTGAGTTTAAAACCTATAGAAAGGCAGGTATAGCCTACATTTCCAGTCCTTCTTAAAGCTTCACCTGGCACAGTTTAAAGCCAATAAAAACTTGTCCACCAAAAACAGCTTTCCTTCCCTTCCTTATTCACTCAGCTTTGAGCAGTTGCTCGATGTAATTTTTCCCCAGGAGTTTGGCATTTGCAATCTGATTGCTGCACATACCATTTCAGGCCTGTTCTGTTTAAGGGTCATTGCCTTGTGCTGTGTAGTGTCATTTACAGATGCACAGAAAGAGTCTAAAATGCCCCCAGATCTGAAAGGGAGAATTTTACCCTCACTTCATACTGGGGTAAATAGGTGCACAAGGTAGGGAAGGGGGCCTAAGGACTTGATTGCCCTGACTGTCCCTCCAGGGTAGGTAGCAATAGTCTGCTATGCTTGAGTCTGCAAAGGAGACCATTGCCAGTATTCTTCATGGAAAAGAATTGGGTATTGTACAGTGCTTGCTGTATTCAAGATATGTATGCTTGGTTTACTTAAGGGTGGAAAAACAGATGCACAAATATATTAACAAATCAAATATACTCCACCATTGAAATTTGATTTGCTGCTGTGTGAGGAGCCTATAGTCATGATTGATCAATAACTGTAAAAAGGCTGGTTTTCAGCTAAATGTTGGGAAAGGCTGCAACTTTCTTAAGGTTTCTTATACATGCTATAGTAGTGCCTAGAGATCACAACTGACACTGAAGCCCCATTGTGGCAAGCACTGTACAAATAAATAGTAAACCCCCATAAGCTTCCAAGCTAAATAGACAAAGTGGGAGAAAAGCAGGATTATTAACTCCATTTTACAGATGAGAAACTGAGGCATAGGAAGGGAAATGACTTGCTCAAGGTCCCAAAGGGAATCTGTGATAGAGGCAGGAACAGAAGAACCCAGTTCTCTGCACTGTGCCTTAACAGTAAGAGTACCCTTCTTACAAAGGCAAACCTTTGGTATTTGCACTAGAAACGTAGTGTTGGTTTTTTGTCATTTGCTGTTTTCATGTTTTAAAAAGGCTCAGGCATCCAGCTGGGGAGCAGAAAATATATCCCCTGCACAGCTCTGGGCTGGTCTCTGGGGGATGTTGGCCAAGATTTCCAAAAAGTGCCTTAGACTGCTGTTGGAGTGTTGGAGGGAGAGGAACAATTTACTCCACCCTCTTCTGAACTGCTCTGCACATTAAGCTGTTATTTGCTGGAATGTCTGGTCTTAAAATGCCCTTTGATTCTAGGGAATCTTGGTTTTGAAGACTTGTAAATACTCCTGCAGGGGGGAGGGGAAGGGGGCACTTCCCCCGAAAGGGTTTGTATGGGCAAGAAATCTGCTGCAAGTGAAACTCAGTGGAGTGTTCTGGAAACTGCCCTTTACTATCCCAGTTTGCCTAGTACTGAAGTTAGGCTTACTGGCCTGTAATTACCAGGGTTGCCCCTGGATCCTTTTTTAAAAATTGACATCACATTAGCTATCCTCCAGTCATTGCTGATTTAAGCAACAGGTTACATAGCAGTTAGTTCTACAATTTCAGATTTGAGTTCCTTTAGAACTCTTAGGTGAATGCCATCAGGTCCTGATAACTTATTATTGTTTAATTTATCACTTTGTTCCAAAACCACCTCTAATGACACCTCAATCTGGGACAGTTCCTCAGATTATCACCTTAAAATTCTTCTTTGGTCTGCCTAGTTATATTGTTATGCTTGACTTACCAGAGTTTGTTCATTTTTATTTTCCTCAATAGAATTTGTCTTCCAATTTTTAAAGATTGTTTTTTCATCTCTAACCACTTCTTAAGCTCTGCCATTTAGCCATGGTTGCTTTTTTTTGGTTGCCCACTTACTGTTTTTGTGTTTGTTTTTAGTTGGGGTATAGTTTGAGCCTCTGTTATGGTGTTTTTAAAGTTTCCTCCTCATTTTTGTGTACTTTTTTTTTTTTTTTTTTAAGTCAAATGCTACTGTTGTGGGTTTCTTTGGTGTTCTTCTCCCTCCTCCCCCCGGGTGTTAAATTTAATTACATTATGGTCACTATTACCAAGCAGTTAAGTCAGCTACATTCACTTCTTGGAACTGACCCTGAGCTGCACTTAGGACCTGTCCTTCTCCCCTCTCTTGACAGCCCTCTTTGTAGTCCCCTGCTACTCTGACTTGGATGTTTACTGTCCACTCCTCTTAGCCAACTGCCCTTGCTCTCCTCTTCCCAGGCCCTCCCCAAGGCACGTTCCTGGGGATCCTCTGTAGAAATGATCTCTGCTGGACTCCTCCAGCACCCTGAGGCTGCTCTGGGGCTTTGCACACTACTCGGCACAGAACTGTGCAGTTGTTCTCTGGCTGGGGGTGCCCTGTGGCAGGGACCGTGCAGTGCCAGGCATAGTAAAGGCTCTCTGCAATGCTGAATGAAGGAGTACATGCCAGCTTCCCAACCACTGCCTGTGAGGGGAGGGGAGTGGGGACCCCTTCAGTCAGCCCTGTTCAAATTTCTGGGGCATCTTCCCTCTCACCACCATTGAGAGGAGGCCATGGGGCAATGTATCCATCCTTCTCAGCTCTGGGCAGAGCCAGTGCCCCTTGGAGTTCTCTTACCACTCCCTTTTGGGCTGCAGGCACAGGGGGCTGCTCTCTTCCCCTCCTTCCCCCCCATGTCTCAAGAAGTGGCCATGTGAGGAGACCATGGGGGCTTCCTATCTACCTCCATCCCCAACGCTGAGTAAGGACTCTCCTCCTGCTCCCCATCTGACAGGAAGTGGGGGCCATAGCAGGCCACTGCACAGTCTTCTTGAGGCCCGAAGCCTTTGGCCACAGGCATCCCCATTTTTCTAAAGGAGCAGAGGTGGGGCAGTGGATCCATTTGCAGCTGGGAAATCACTTTACAAATCAGTCCCCCACCAGCTGGGCCTGGGTGGCAGATGCTTGGCTCCATGGAACTGCCAAGCAGTGAAAAAGCCAGCTGGTGTGAGGAGCAAAGTCCCCTGGCCTCAGCAGTAGCCCCTCTAAGGGAAGGAAGGAAATACCTCAGGGAGGCCGAGGGAAGTGATAAGGGGCCCCTTAAGGAGCGAGTGAATGAGAGAGAGCTGGAAAATAAGGATGAGCACGGAGGGACAGATGCCAATAAAGGGAGAAGAGACAAGATTATGAATTTATCTAGGCACTTCCATAGCCCTCAGCTGTCCTGAGTGCCAGTCTGATGGCTCCGCCACTAGCCTCTCCTTCCTCCACTGGAGGAAGAGCGAGGGAGATGCACAACAGAGGATGCACTATTCATGAGAGAGAGAATAAAGGGGGCAGGATATGCGAATAGCAGTAAAACAGTAATGAGAAAGAAATGGTCAGAAGACCAGAATGGAAGATATGAGAAAAACAAGGAAAAATCAGATTTTATTTGCACCTAATTTCATTGCAGCTTCTGCAGAGACTTCTTGTACTGCCATGTTCTGGGGAAAGTGACATTAAGCTCTTGGGTTCCTTTGCATCAATACGCAGGGACTGGAGTCCTTCCACAGCCCAGTCCCAAGAGTCTCCCCAGCCAAACTCACCTAATCTGCCTGACATGCTATGTGGGGGAATTCATTTTCTGTATTTAGCTGTTTATTGTGGAAGGTGGCTGGGGATTGTGAGGGAGAGAATCAGAACATTTGAGCAAATGGATCATGGCTTGATAATTGTTCTAACTTCTGAAAGTCCCATTTAGAAAAGGGATGGCCTGATATGCTTTACTTAGCTGGTTTCAGAGAGAACAGGGCCTTTGGCTATATTTGGAGAGGTTGGGATGGATTCACCTGGAGTGGGATGGCCTGGAGAATCACTCTGATGTGAAGTTTTCCAGGATCAGACGGGTGTGCTGACAGGCTTTGGGATTCCAGGCTGACAATGGTCTGGGGGGATGAGATTGAAGAGAGGCGAGTGAGAGCTGGCAGGCAAAGAGCAAGGCTGGAAGCCAAGAACTTGAGTTGTGCTTACAGCTCTGGCACAACATCTTTCATCCACCCATCTCTAAGGTCAGTATGTGCATGAATTTTGACTGGAAGGTAGGTAGAGGAAAAAAACAGGCTGGGAAAAGTTGGCCAAACCCTCACATCAAGCCAGTGTCCAGATTAGAACCTAACCTACTGCAAATCTAGCAGACACGTAACCTTCCAGACAAGTCACGGAATCTCTGAGCTTAAGGAGTTGCTTCTGTTTCCCTGTCTGTAAAGACCAATTGCTGCCAACATGTCAGGGTTTGTCAGCATCCACACCATGGATATTGTGATGCTAGGAGCCTCAGGCGGTAGTACCTTAATTGCACCGATGACACCTAGTTCTCTTTCCATCTCACCTTGCAGTTGCAGTCAAATGCTTTGACTACTGTCTAATAGAGATTGGGGCTAGCTGTTCGTCTGAAACACCCTCAGAATGAGATGGAAGGGCTGTCTGGGAAAGGCAACCGGTAAAGGGATGCAGGTCTGCCAGCCCCTCAGACAGTTTCCCAGCTGCTGTCAGGCCATTGGTAGCAAGGCAAAAGGGACTGTATTTTGTCTCTACCCACATCTGTTCAGGAGATGTGAGCTTTGGCACAGGTGATAGCAGCAATGTCACTTGGGCATTGGCTTCCTGCTCTCTGCTCTGCTCAAAGGGGCTATGCCTTTAATCCTGCTGGAGTTGGCAGCTGGCCCAGGGGTAGGTCAGATGTGACTTCCAGCTGCAGTTGCCATCAGTAGAGAAGGGTTTATCAACTCTAAGGGCTGGATTGGTGGGCACAAGAAGGAGAAAGATGGTTAAGTCATCACAGATGAGTTATCATCCCCTTTCAGATTAAAGCAGTCTAGTGGGGTCACTCCTTCCCGGTCTCATGGGTGCAGCCACTCCCTGTCCCAGGGAAGTTCCAGCCACCTGAGACCATTTGGCTAGGCAACAGGGAGAGGCTGTGGTGGACCCTGAACATAGCTGCACACTATGGTCTCCTAGTGAGCTGTTGCTATCTGAGCAGCTAGGGGCCACAGCTGGCCCAGCAGTTACCTGGGACTCTCCAAGCCTGACCAGTGCTATTGGCAGCTCCAGGAGCGGTCATTGCTCTGCATCCATCCCTGGAGAGCGTTCTCCCCAGGAGTCTGCATGGTGCCTAGCAACAGCCTCAAGCTTATCTCTAGATAACAAACATTGACGTTCCCAAGCCCATCGTCATAATCTTTCTCTGGCAGTCTCCGCAGGCAGCCCAGGACTGGATGGGCTGCAGTCAGTCCTAGGGACAGGTCTGGCAGGGCAGTGCTGAAGCAGATGGGGAGAGGAAAGTGGGCTGGTTCTTGCAGCTCAGCTGCCTTTAGTTGAGTGACCAGTTTCCACCTCTGCCAGCCTGCAGTCCCTCTCACGGACAGAGCATGAACATTTTTCTGCCCCAGAGGACATCCCATCCCACCCCACCTGCATGGTATAGACCAGGGATCTCAAACTCAATTGCTATGGCGGGCCACATTTACATTGAGTTGAGTTCAGGGGGGCCACGCATAACACACACTTCTCTGCTCTACCTTTCATGCTCTACTCTCCGCCGAAAAAATCTCCCCTCAGGGTACAATTCGGCGGCACAGTAGAAGAGAGAGAGGCTCTCACAGGGACTTGCAGACTCCACTCTCTGCCGTTAAAGCTCCCTGTGGGGCCACATTCGGCGGCCATTTCCTTTTTAAGACGGCCACAACTTGCCTGAGATCCGCTCTGAAAATACTCACAGCACAAGCCTGTGGCCGGATTCGGACTGCGGGCCACATAACACAAGCCTGCGGGCCGCAGTTGGCCCGCGGGCCGCGAGTTTGAGACCCCTGGTATAGACTGATCAGAATGGTCTCACCCAGCATGGCCAAGGTCCATCTAGACCAGCAGCCTGTCTACTAGCAGTGGCCAATACCAGGTGCTTCAGAGGGAATGAACAGAACAGGGCAATTATTGAGTGATCCATCCCATCAGCCACACCCAGCTTTAGGGACACCCAGAGCATGGGGTTGAGTCCCTGACCATCTTGGTTAATAGCCATCGATGGACCTATCCTCCATTAAATTATTTTTTGAATCCTATTGTACTTCTGGCCTTCACAATATCCCCTGGCAAGGTGTGCCACAGGTTGACTGTGCATTGTATGAAGAAACATTTCCTTCTGTTTGTTTTAAACCTGCTGCCTATTAATTTCATTGGGTGACTCCTGGTTCTTGTTCTGTAAAGGGGTAAATAACACTTCCTTATTCACTTTCTCCACACCAGTCATTTTATAGATCTTCATAATAGCCCCTCTTAGTCATTTCTTCTCCAAGCTGAGTAGCACCATGCTTTTTAATTTCTCATATGGAAGTTGTTCCATACCCTTAACCTTTTTTGTTGCCCTTCTCTGCATCTTTTCCAATTCTAATATATCTTTATTTGAGATGGGGTGACTAGAACTGCTTTCAGTATTCAAGTTGTGGGCATCCTATGGATTTACAATGGTATTATGATATTTACTGTCTTATTTTCTATCCCTTACCTAATTGTTCCTCACATTCTGGTAGCTTTTTTGACAGCCAAGCACACTGAGGGAATGTTTTCAGAGAGCTATCCATAAGGACTCCAAGATCTATTTCTTGACTAGTAGTTGCCAATTTAGACCCCCATCATTTTGCATGTATAGTTGGGATTATGTTTTCCAGTATGTGTCATCCAGTTTTGTGAGATCCCTTTGTAACTCTTATTTAAGTCCAAAGCAGACTGCAATCTCGCATGGTCTTGTATCTCTGATTTTTGCCACCTCACTGTTTACCCTTTTTCAGGTCATTTATGAATGCCTCGCCCCTCTGCAGTAACAAAACTCGTAGGCTTCACCTAGTGCAATCACCCGTGCTCGTTTGTTTAGAGTGTATCAGTATAGACTCCATTCCTGAACCAGGCCCACTTGGCCCCAGAGGCTTTGGGCTGCTCACCCTTTCTGGGCCAGGAGGCAAAGTAAAGTGTAGGGCTTCTTCCTATCTCCCTGGGCATGCCTTTCCTAGTTTCTCTCTGGCTGGATTATATGCACCCTGCAGCTAGGGAGACAGCTGTTCCCACTTGCTTCATTAAGCACATTCCTGGCTTCTTCTAATCAGCCCCTTCAGCTGTGGATACCTTCCCTGCTGTCCCAGGTTCTGCTGGCCCTCTTTATCCCAACCCAGGTAGTCAGGCTGGGGGAAGAGCAGAGGCACAGAGGGACCTAACCCCCTCTGCTCTACCACACACCTCCCTCCCTTTAATGAACCACCTGGTTCAACCGATCCCTCCCTCTCTTTGGCCTAACAGACTGACCAGCCTAAGGGGGTTCCCTTTTTCCTTCCTGGTGTTCCACAGGGTCCTCTGTAGCAGGTTGTGTCCCTCCTATTGCAGCACTTCTGGGGTGGGTTTCCTCACCTCTCCTCTGGTATGGGCATGCCTCCCCTAAATGCTGCTTGTCCCCAGAGATCCAGCATCCTGCTCCCCCTGTGGGATGCTCCTTTCCTTGCCTCCCCAAGTTCCCCTATTGGGGCTCCGGAGCAGCCAGGCACTCTAGAGCTTTGGGTGCTACCAGTGGCCCCATTAACCATAGCTCTATGGGAGCCACCTCTGTGGGACTTGGAAACAGTGACTGGCCCAGGCTGTTCCACCAGTGCCCCTTTTTCCCCACAGGCCCAGCACTCCCAACCTCCTGGGTTCTCCTCTCCTTCTGGCCCCTTCCCTTCACCCTCAGGTTCCGTGGGGCATCTTTCCTTTCCCTCTTCCTGGTTGCGTCTAGGGTTTTTTCTCATTCGATAGGGTCCTGCGCGTCTTTCTTCCTGCTTCCTCCCCGCAGGGTCCCCATCCGCCTTCCCTATCCTTGTGGCGGGTTCACAATCCTTTCCAATCAGGACCAGAAAGGGTAACTTGGCGACTACCCCACCGGTTGCCACTTAAAGTGCCCTTTGGCTTCCAGGGGCATCTATGCCCATAGATACTGCTTAATATCCCCGTGGATGCACCTGTGGTCTACCCTGGCCCTGGGACCATCCAGCATCTCTTTATCAGCCCTCTCCAAACCCGTGTTTGGGTGGAGGGGTCCACTAGCCCCTGCTGGGGTCTTTTCCCCACCTGATTTGGTATAGTGGCCAATGGCCACACTTTTGGCTCCCCCACCCTTCAGTCCACCCACAAAAGTCTGCCAGTCCAGACTCCATATTGGGGCAGTCCTGCTTCTTATGACCAGGGCAGCCAAGCTGCCAGCAAGTCAACTCCTGGCTTTTGAGGCCTCCTGGTTCGGGCCTGTTCTTGGGTGCAGGTTTGGGTGTGTCTCCCCCCTGGTTCTGCTCCTTTGGTGGGATTTCCTTCCCTCCTGCCTCAGCCTCCACATATTCCTCCATCAGCCTAACCACCTTGGCTACTCGTCCCGGCTCATGCCACTGGACCCAGACTCGCATGGTTTCTGGTAAGCTTAAAAGGAATTGTTCCAGAATCATCGCATTAAGTATATCCTCCACCATCTGGGTGGCCCAGTCCATTAACTGCTGGGCAAACACCTGAGGCTGCAGGCTCTCAGTACACTTGGTTGCCTGAAAATTCTGGCAGCACCACTCCTTCAAGAATCCAACCTGATTGAGGATGGCAGCTTTTACTAGGTCGTAATCCCTGGCATGGGTCTCTCCCAACGCCATATAGGCGGCTTGGGCCTTGTCTCCCAAATGTGGGGCAAGGCGTAGGGCCCAGGTTGCCCTTTCCCAGTCTGCTGCTGTAGCCACCCTTTCAAAAGTCCTCAAAAAGCATCAGGGTCATCTATGGGGCCCATTTTGCAGAGTTCCCAGCCCTCTGCCCTGGCGCCATCTTCACTCATGGGACTCACCACTTGCTGTAGCAGTTAGTGGATGACTGCCTGTTCCTTAAATTCCTGGAGGCTTCTCTGCTGGTTGGCCTGCCAGGTCATCAGGGCCTGTCGTTCTGCCTGTTGGGTCTGCTGCACAGTTGTTACCAGCCACTTCAGGGTCTCCTCCATTTTAATGGCCACGGAAGAAAGTCCCAGACAAGCCCCACTTGTGGCAGGTTGCCATGGGCTGGACTCACAGGCTTCACCTGATGCAATCACCTATGCTTGTTTATTTACAGTGTATCAGTGCAGACTCCACTTCCAGACCAAGCTCTTTTGGCCCAATGGCTTTGGGCTGCTCTCCCTCTCTGGACCAGGAGGTAAACTAAAGTGCAGGGCTTCTACCCACCTCCCTGGCCATGCCTCTTCTAGTTTTTCTCTGGCTGGGTTATATGCGCCCTGCAGCTAGGGGGACAGCAGTTCCCACTTGCTTCATTAGCACATTCCTGGCTTCTTCTAATCACCCCCTTCAGCTGTGGGTACCTTCCCTGCTGTCCAGGGCTCTGCTGGCTCTCTCTATCCCAGTCCAGGTAGCCACGTTGGGGAGGAGCAGATGCACAGAGGGGACCTAACTCCCTCCACTCTGCCACACACTAATATTGACCTCTCTCCATTCTGAAAACTGATCCTTTATTCCGACCCTTTATTTCCTATCTTTTAACCAGGTACTGATTCATGAGAGTTCCTTTCCTCTTATCCTTCTCTCATCTCATATTATCCTTCTTATGGTGAATTCAGACCTCTGGGGAAAGGGTGCCCTGCTTCCATCTCTACTGAACCAGTGACATGGATGGACAGGTATTGGTCTCCAGTGTGTGCTAGCACTAAATTCATGGTAATAATGTGTATTACAAGACCCATGTCACAGCAGGGTAGGCACAGCTGGTCCTCTCCACCTCTGTCTGTAGCAATGTAAATGCTGCCATGTTACAGCTGCTGAAAAGTGCAGTGTATTTTCAGTTGAATACTAGGAAAACAATTCCTTATGGAAAGCCTCTCTCGGGCAATTGGTTTCTTGTGAGAATAATAAACTCTCTCTCATCCATTCCCTACATTGCCGGGATACCGTGTTCTACAGCGTGCTGAATACACACATTGCCACTGTGCATTCTAAGGCCACTTGCAAACAATTCTTTTTTTAAAAAGATCCAAGGGTTTTAAACACCAAAGGACAAGCCATCCTTTCTCTGGTGCTGGAGCTGGGGCAGGAAGGAAAAGAAGCAATGGAAAAAGAGAAGGTGGACTTTGCAAAAATGCAGACAGGGAATGAAATCTGTTCCACAAAACACAGCCACACTGAATGACAAGAATAACTCTTTTTGTGGGGGTGGAGTGGAAATAAGAGCTCAGATGCATAGAAAAAGCAAATAGGTCAGACGTTAAAGGGAATTCAAAAGGCCATCAACCCAATGGCTCACCTTCCATAACCGAACACAAACATGGGGGCCAGGCAGCTAGAGGGGGAGAGTGCCTTAGGAATGTGGCTTAGGGATCTGGATGGACTTTAAAGGTTCAGCCTGTAATGTACTATCGCAAACACGATGGCATGGAAGCAAAACCCAAGCTTATGGGACCAGAGGCAGCAACATCTTGGCGCCCTCCCATCGGGCTCTGCCTCTTTAGTACTGAGGCAACAGCTGCCATTCCAGTCAATCTTGGTGGCCCACCATGCAGCATGCCCTTCTAGCCATTAGGCAGGCAGTCAGTGCCAAGAAAGTGAGGGACTTGGTCAGAGCATGGGGTTCCCCTCACAATGAGCTAGGAGGGCGTAGGAATAATACTTGGGAACAGCTGTCTTCCTCCTTCTCCTCCTCTTTCTGCCCAGCTTCCCTTTCCCAGGGTACTGGAGGACAAAAGCGAGCACAGGTCTGGGGCTGGCTCCCTGGATGAGCTTGGGAGAGGATGCTTAGATCAAGCTCAGTGTGAAAGTTTCCCATTGAGCAGTGACCAGCCATGGGCTTCCAGGGAGAGGCAGCTCTGCTACATCAGGCAGGAGAGATTGGGGGAGGGGACAGACAAGGTAGCTGGAAAGACTCCTGGGAATCAACTAGTGTGACATTTAACCAGGGTGGTTTTCCAAAAGATGGGCTTCTGCTAGCCAAACTGAGAGTGTTGGTGGCTTGTCGCCATGGAGTGGTTACTTTGACATCCTTGGGTGGTGGATGGATTCAGGGGGCTGTTCCCTCTGAGGCCCAACCTCATTGCCAAATCTGTACTTTCCATACACAACAGCACACCCTAAACCCCACTGCTACAGGGGCTGCATCTTAAAGCAGGTGAGATCAGAGTGTACTTAGGCTTCAGGGTAGGGGGCTGTCTTTCCGTCACGTAGTGGGACCCTGATTGTTAATTGCTGCCCCTCTGAGTTGCTGGAAGACTTGGACTTCAGAATGAAAGTCTGAGCATGGCTGTGGGGCATGGTATGCGTGCATAGTGTGTTTGCTGGCTGTGCACTGGAGGTGAAAGGAAGTTTGCTGCGGAAGTGATAAGTGTATTTGTGTATCATGAAGTTTGGGATGGTTAAAGGACGAGTTTGGTCTAGATGGAATAGTTTAACTGATACTTTCTTATTTATTGATAGAGTTGACAAGAAATGCAGTTGAGCAACTTTCAGTTTCAGTCCAAGCCAATGTCAACCTTAATTCTAGTGTGTAAACTTTTTTTTTTTTGCCTGAAAATATTATTACTCCTCTTTTGGCCATAGTCCTATCTGTATGATGTCAGCTTTTCAGGTCCTTCTCCATGCCAGTCTTGTTAGAAGCAGTTCCTCACAAACTCTGCAGCTTATCTGATCCTTTTGTATGATGCCCACCTGTCTCTTGTTCTGGGTCTTCCAACTCTTCTGAAAGGAAGATCAGAAGAATAGATAGAAGTGGAGGGTAACCCTGTTTACTAAGTTTGAGAGAAGAGATAAGTCTGTTATTACTGTTTGTTATTTGTATTGCAACAGTACCCAGGAGCCTATTATGTTGCCAGTGTGCTGGGCTCTGTCCAAAGACAACAGAAAGATGGTCCCTATGATTGAGCTGACTCCTCTGGATTCAGTGTAGTCACAGTCAAGACATTTCATCTATGTGGATCCTGCTCTAGAGGCACACATGCCACATGCAAGTGATATTCTCATGTATATGAGGTGAGTGCAACCCTGCAATTGAAACCACATGAACAAATACTCAAAGAATAATCTTAAATACGGACTAGAAAGCACACACAGGCCTCTGGTGGATGGTCCTTGGGGTGCACAGGTGCTCAGCTGCTATGAAGACTTGTCCTTCAAATCACTGCCCAAATGTGGCTAATTCTGCAGATCCCAGTCAAAGCACAGAGCTGGCTAGCATGGGCCTGGAGACCTACCCTTTTTATTTAAGTTTTCTCAGTTTGGAAAAGGCCTCAGAGTCACATTGTTGGCTGTCCTCTGACTCCTAAGGGAGCAGACAATAGGAAGAGGAAGCTAGGCCATTTCCCTGCAACTCTTGTAGCACACTCAGATGCGTGGGCAGGAGAGATTAGGCTCTCTATCCATGCCTGATTGATTTGCTCTGTCTGAATGCAGATACTGATAACGTAGATTTGACCTTCCCAAACTGGCTATAGGGTTGGCAGTGTGGGGAGACGTTTTCTGTTAATGGACCAAAAAACTATAGGTCTAGTTTGGATCAGAGCCAACAAAGCACCTGGGGCACAGGGGGCCACCTCCCCCACTTCTGCACAATCACACACCTCATATAATGTGACTTATTATTTGCGTTGCAGTAGCACCTAATCCCAGTTTAGGTCCTTGGGGCCCTGTTGGGATAAGGACTGTGGCTACTGTGGAGCTTGGTTTTGTCTCATCCCTACAAACAATGCAAATCTGAGTTTCAGCCACTCATTCCTGCAGGCATGGGAAGAAGCTCCTGAAATGTAATATTACTTCTGATTCTCGTTCCTCTTTCAAAACTTCCACCAATTCTGGATTCGCCAGGGAAGCTCCATGTTCTTTAATTGCAGCCATATGTAGAAAAATGAAAGATCCCCTTTGTACATAAATTTCTAAATAGAACTTCAGAAAGATGTTCCAATGTAAACCCTTTGTTGCGTCTATTGAAGTATAATTTAAAAAAACCCAACCCTACATTTAAATGCCCCAGGGGACTAAGCCTATAAAGTTTGAGTGATTTATTAATCTGATCTAGTGGAATGTTATTGGCCAAAGCTACCTACACTTGCATCCTCTTAAGATTGTGGATCTAGTCCAAAATGTGATGAGACTCTGCTATTCTATGAAACCTAATTTAGTGCCCCAAAGTGTTATATTTTCTCCAGCACCATCTGCATTCTCCTCTTGCCAAGGAGATTTCACAATGACTGGTTGCTTCTTAAAAGGCTCTGAATAATTGTGGATGTGCAAGAATTTCTGACAGCCACAAGGAGAAAATCAACTGAATAAAGGCAGATCAATGTTTTGTTCTTTACATTGAAACAACTGCTCCTTCAGTAAGAAACTCTGACTTACCAAGACAGTGTAGTCTGTTTGCCTGCTTATGCATGAAATATTTTCATTTGAGCCTATATGCTAAAAATTTAAAACACTCTGGATGTACCAATAGTGAACAAAGTTGGTGCTGAATCAATCTTTGTTATTACTGCACCTTTATCATGCATCGCATTTATATCTCGGACCTGCCCCAAAGAAGCATAAGACCTATAAAATGGCCAACTCGCATTTCCTTGGAGCTGGCAGTCTAGCTCGCTAAGAAAAAAAATACCAAAGGAGAAAGCATCCTCTTTCCAAGTGGTATGTAATCAAATAGGCCCTATATTCATTTTAATTACTATTCCTTTTCTAATTTTCTATCAACAGCATGAAGCATTGTTACTGAAGATTTCTACCGCTTAACCATAAACCACTTTGTGTGGCACATAAAAAGAGTACTAAAGCCTACCATGAATCACTTGTATCAAAAACAGCACTTTCCTTGAATTTGCAACCCTGTCAAAGTCAGAGCTCTTTGTAGTACCACCATGCTTTCTAACATAAACAACTTCAGTCTTTTCAATCTCTCTCCAAATGGAAGTTTTTCCATATTCTTGGAGTTATCATTGTAGTCACCCATTTCTGAACTCTGTTTCTGCTACCCAGCTTTTTTTAAATAGAGGGGCCAGAACTAAGCACAGTATTGTAGGTAAGGTAATTCCATTGATGTGTATAGTAGCATTTGAATATTTTCCAGTGTTATTTTCCATCTCTTTCCCTAGACATCCTAGCATATGTATTGACTGATGCTACAAACTGAGCAGAGAACTTCACTGATTTGTCTTTTGTCTGTGACATTCAGATTTCTTTGTCCTAGTGCATAACCTTGTTGCAGTTCAACATGCCTGCACTTTGGCTGGCAGAGATCAGTTCATTTCAGTCCAGTCATTTTGAATAGAATGTCTGATGATCAGAGGTGTGAGCCCCTAAGGCCCCTATACAACCCTCTATTGAATGACCATGGGAAATATTTTTCCATGGGAGCTGACACTGGAATGTTAAATACTATGGTCAGTAATACTGATTTTGCAATCAGTCTTTTGTGATGTACCATTACCAGGCACTTACAACATCCTGCTTTCTAATGAATTTCTAAGCATATTTCAAGCTGCATTTACTGTTACACTCTGACAGCCAAGCAGACTCCTAAAAACAATCCATGGACACAGTTTCGATCTCAAACATGTTGGCATGTACCACCATGATTCCAATACAATTTGAGCATTAGGTGGTTTTCCGTGATATGGTGTTTGGTACATTCAGGTAGCTGAGATGATGATCAACTCCCCAGTGTTTTGTTGGCTCTTCTCATAGTGAGCCATTGGAAATTAAGGATGGCAATATTGCCAGTGGGTAGAGAACTAAACTAGGACTCAGGAGACCTGAACTCTGTTCCCAGGTCTGCCACTGACTTGCTGGGTGACCTTGGATAAGTCGCTTCACCTCCCTGTGCTGTAATTTCCCTGTCTGTAAAATGAGGATAATGATACTGACCTGTTTTGTAAAGCGGCTGAGATCTAATGATAAGTCTGATGTAAGAGCTAGGTGGTATTATAATAGGTTCTGTTCTAACCCTCTATTTTCAATCACCTGCAGTTGGCTGAAACTTTCCATGCTTTGTTTCTGCCATGACCTCCTTTTTTTTTTTTTTATTTGTTTGGTTTTTAAAGTATGAATGATTCCAGCTCAGCCATTTTTAAGCAAAGCAAAAATATTTGAACTATTCTTCTTTACAAAGACACGATTAAACCTATGGTTAAAATGGGGGAGGGGGGAGTCAGAAGGTAGGAAATGGATGGCAGGAGCCCTCTTGAGAAAAACACAGCCTTGATCAGTATGAAACTAGTTTTGAGTTGCCAGTGTTCTTGAAAATGACGTATTGAGTATGCTCAGTGGTTCCACTAAGCATCATTTTGTGCTGAAGCACCACTGCTCTGTGAATCCACACTTCATTAAATTGGCTTTGCAGTGATATTGCTAAAATCAGTAGCTAGGCTGAGCCTGTCTCTTTGAGTATGTCCACACTGGAGTTGGGAGGTGTAGTTCCTGGTGCAGGTAGATGTCCATGCACTAGCATCTAAAAACAGCAGTGTGGCTGCAACAGCATGGGAGGTGGCTTGGGCTAGCTCCATGTACAAACCTGCCCACCCCATGGCACGCACATGGGTGGCCAGCATGAATCACCACTGCCAGGCTGCTGTTTTTGGGCACTTGCTCAAGCAGAGTTGGTGCACATATGTCCCCCCGAGCTGGGAATTACACCTCCTAACTGCTGTATAGACATACGCAAAATACCTTGTAACACATGAATGGGGTGGAAAAGGCTCCAGAGGACTCTGTGAGGTATGCAGGAAGAAGAACTGCTCTGATATGGAAAGTTAGCAGGAGAGAGTCTCCTCCTTGAGATATGCAACAGGAAACGCCGCTTGGATACCCATTAAATGGCGGTGTACTAGGGAAGGTTAAAAGCTGAATGATACTACGTTTTATTACTGAGGAAATAGCATTTGATAACATCATTGAAGACTTTGACATAATGCATATGCATGAGGGGCAAAATTAAGATTAAACATGCAACTTCAGTGTTTCTTAATTCAGTTGATGAACTGGATAATCTTAATAGTTCCTTAATGTAGATTTTTGGGGTACGGAATAGAATCTTGGAAGGAATATGATTATAGTGACAATCTCAATAGATTTCATGTATTTATATTGCAGTAGTAAATAATATCGTGCAGAGTTGGTTGAAATACAGAAAAAAGTTGAGAAAAATTTGGGGGCATTTTTTTCCGTTTTTGCATGGGCTTACAATGTTTCAAGAAGCTATTTCATCCTAATTTTGAAATTGAAAGAATTTCTGCTGTGCTGTAATGTGTTAACAAGAAATGGAAGAAGTAGGTTTTCAACAATGAGAGAGAATTACTTTAGAAATAGCATTAACCCTTATATGTACCTAAATTCAGATGCTAACCTTGTGCTACTATTCTAGTAATTCTCCTTTTAGGTAGCTGAATTGTAAATCACTTGTGTATGGTGAATCTGCAAGCCTTGGGATTTAATTGCAACATTTACAGTTTGGACTTTTTTATAAAAAAACCAATTGTTTAATAAATGTAATTCTCTCTAGGTTTAGCTAATGTAACACATAAGACATCAACACAATACTTTTATCATTTTTATTTGACTTGGGTAACGGTTCTTACATTTGTGTCTGCAGGTTGGAAGCCATTTGGAAGTTGGTCGGACAAGGCTATCATGTTGAGGTTAAGTCATTCACCCACCTTTCCTGAAGGTTCTTGCCTGTTAAGTATTGCAGCACTCCTGTTACTCCATGTGGGCAAAGCCTGTGCAGAAAGTCCCACAGAAGAAGAGCCAAACAATACTGCGGAATGCACTGGTACATATATGTGCAAGCGAGGCGTGATTTTACCTATTTGGGAGCCCCAAGACCCTTCCTTTGGTGATAAAATTGCAAGAGCTACTGTCTACTTTGTGGCCATGGTCTACATGTTCCTTGGTGTATCCATCATAGCTGACCGCTTCATGTCCTCTATAGAAGTCATTACATCCCAAGAGAGAGAGATAACCATCAAGAAGCCCAATGGTGAGACCACCAAAACCACAGTGAGGCTTTGGAATGAGACCGTGTCCAACCTAACACTGATGGCTTTGGGTTCTTCAGCTCCTGAGATTCTGCTTTCTGTTATTGAAGTGTGCGGCCATAATTTCACTGCAGGGGATCTCGGACCTAGCACCATTGTGGGAAGTGCTGCATTTAACATGTTCATCATAATAGCCATATGTGTCTATGTGGTCCCTGATGGAGAAATAAGGAAGATTAAGCACCTGCGAGTGTTTTTTGTGACAGCAGCTTGGAGCATTTTTGCCTACACTTGGCTTTACCTTATTTTATCTGTCATATCGCCTGGGATTGTGGAGGTCTGGGAAAGCTTGCTCACTTTCTTCTTCTTTCCCATTTGTGTGGTGTTTGCATGGGTAGCAGACAGAAGGCTTTTATTTTACAAGTATGTCTACAAGAAGTACAGGGCTGGCAAACAGCGAGGCATGATCATTGAACATGAGGGTGACAGGCCATCATCCAAAGCTGACATTGAAATGGATGGGAAAGTGGTTAACTCCCATGTGGAGAACTTTTTGGATGGCACCCTGGTTCTGGAGGTGGATGAGAAGGATCAAGATGATGAGGAAGCAAGGAGGGAAATGGCTAGAATCCTGAAGGAGCTGAAGCAGAAGCACCCTGACAAAGAAATCGAACAGTTGATAGAACTAGCTAACTACCAGGTTCTGAGCCAACAGCAAAAGAGCCGAGCCTTTTATCGCATTCAGGCTACTCGGCTAATGACTGGAGCTGGCAACATTTTGAAGAGACATGCTGCAGATCAGGCACGGAAAGCTGTCAGCATGCATGAGGTCAACTGTGAAGTGGTGGAAAATGATCCTGTCAGTAAGATCTACTTTGAGCAGAGCACCTACCAGTGTCTTGAGAACTGCGGCACGGTGGCTCTGACTATTGTTCGCCGAGGTGGCGATTTGACCCATGTCGTGCATGTTGACTTCAGAACAGAAGATGGCACAGCCAATGCAGGGTCTGATTATGAGTTTACTGAAGGGACTGTGGTCTTCAAGCCTGGCGAGACACAGAAGGAAATCCGTGTTGGCATAATTGATGATGACATCTTTGAGGAAGATGAGAACTTCCTCGTTCACCTCAGCAATGTGAAAGTGAGCCCTGAAGTATTGGATGAAGGCATCCTGAAAGCCAACCACGTCGCAACGCTTGCCTGCTTGGGCTCTCCCTCCACTGCCACAGTTACCATCTTCGATGATGATCATGCAGGCATCTTTACCTTTGAGGAGCCGGTCACTCATGTGAGCGAGAGCATTGGAATCATGGAAGTGAAAGTGCTAAGAACATCCGGCGCTCGAGGAAATGTTATTGTGCCCTACAAAACCATTGAAGGCTCAGCCAGAGGTGGAGGAGAGGACTTTGAGGATACTTGTGGAGAGCTTGAATTCCAGAATGATGAGATTGTGTAAGTACCTCCTTTAGCATCTCTTACCTATGCAAAATGAAGAAATGTGGTTTATCACTCCAGACAGAGTACTGCATTCCAGACACATGTGCCATCACTACCACTCACAGTGCTGCAGGTCCTGAACAGCCTCGTGTTATGCCCCCCACTCCCAGGAACCCCTGATATCGCAGAAGTGCAGTAAAAACACAGCACTAGCATGCCAGATGGTGGAGACTCCATTCCCCTGTGTGCTACCATGAAGAAGTGTGCTTGTGGGAGTGTGGGTTCACAAAGCCGGGTGTAGACAATAGGTAACCCAACAGTGAAGACCCACGTGGAGGGGAGCAGTGGACGAATGTTGTCATTTACCCCATTGTGGCCGTGGGCCTATGTTATGAGGGTGTGAGTGTCCCGACTAAGTGTGAATGTATCTAGAGCAGTGGCTCTCAACCTTTCCAGACTACAGTAGTCCCTCTCTATATCACAGTTCACTTATCCCGGCCTCACTGTATCGCGGGATTTTTTAAAATATTATATTTAATTATTTATTGCGGATTTTTTGCTATATCGCGGGATTTTGCGGTACTGTATACGCAGTGATGATATTGAACCGGATATCACTGCGGAGAGTGTGCCCTGCCATGCTGAGTCTCCCCCTCCGCCGCAGAAATTGACAAGGCAGCATCAATTTCACTGCAGAGAGTGTGCCCTGCTCCCCAGTGAAATTGACAAGGCAGAGTCAATTTCATGGCGGAGAGCAGTTCCTACTTCGGGGATTTTCACCTATCGCGGGGGTCTAGGAACGTAATACCCGCGATAAGTGAGGGATCACTGTACTATGCCATTTTCAACAGTCTGATTTGTCTTGTGTACCCCCAAGTTTCACCTCGCTTAAAAATTACTTGCTTACAAAATCAGACATAAAAATACAAAAGTTTCACAGCACACTATTACTGGAAAATCACTTACTTTCTCATTTTTACCATATAATTATAAAATAAATCAATTGGAATATAAATATTGTACTATCTTAGCATATAGGATATAGAGCAATATAAACAAGTCATTGTCTATAAGAAATTTTAGTTTGCACTGACTTTGCTAGTGCTTTTTATGTAGCCTGTTGTAAAACTAGGCAAATACCTAGATGAGTTGATGTACCCTTTGGAAGCCTCTGTGTACCCTCAAGGGTATGGTTAAGAACCACTGCTCTAGAGCCAAGCACTGCATTTTCACTAATGCTTTGCACCATTTTGCAGGGTTGCTTCTTCCATTCACTTTTTGGAAAATATCTTTAGTGGCTCCTTTTTAAAAATGGTGCAGAGCTACATTGCTATTAGCATAAGTGACATAATAAAAAATGTCTGTCCTATGCCATAAGTAAATGTTCCCATGTGGGGAAGGTGTGATGCGAATGATAAGCCAACAGCCAGGTTTGACAGTTTACAAAGGCATAAGTGGTTAGGAGAAAATGCTGCTGATAAGCATTTCCTGGTGAGTAGGACTAAGAGGACAGATCAGCTCTGACTTGGCCTATGTACTGCATTGTGCGGAGAATGTAAATCATCAGAATGCTACAATGGGAAATTTTTATCCTGAAATACGCCTCAAAGAACAAACCTCTCTACCCTACTGTATCTCTAGGAGGAGAAGAGCTCAAAATCTGATCAAGTACAACTTTAGGCTCTTTCTAAAGCAAAAAATACGTGCTTAATCCAGTTCCCTACAAAAAATAGTCTCCTTCACAAAAAAAAAACAAACCCCACTGTGTAGAATTTGGTATGGCTCCTGACAAAGGGCAGTGCCTACCCCTGAGAATCTGAGAGGTTGGCTAGAACGGTCACGTTCAATCAATACTGCTTATTTTTGTAAGACACTAGGCATTCCCAGTACGAACAGATGGAGTATGCCTTTTGTTTCTTGCATTATTTATATTTGCTCCGAAGGTACAGGGACAAAAAAAAAAAAAGATTACAAAGATGTTTTTAAGGTTATTTTAAGACTCATGCCAGGTGCCAGACTGATGGCCTAAGGGACAGAAATCAGGATTTTTACTATTTTCTTTTATTTGTATGACAATTTTACTCAAACCAATTTTGGCAAGTGGATTGTTTGAGCTCTGTTCTCTGTGTGTTCACTCTCGTGTGGTTGATCACCTCAGAGTATTACTTCTGCTCCCTGATTGGCTGAGTGCAGGTGTAATAACAAAGGGGAAAGCTTGATCAAGTGACTGGGCCTTTGATTTTCTCCGGGAGAACCAGGGAGATGTCGTCTGTGGAGACAGGCTGAATTAGGTTATTAGAATTAAGGAATTTTTGGAACTGTTTAAACCAGGCCATTTTAATAGAAAACATTAGTGTTGGCAAAATCAGGCTACTGCTGCAACATCATAGGCTGGGGATGGATGTAGAGTTACTTTGCATGAAAGTATCAAGAGGAAATTAATTGTGTGGTATGTGATCATGTGGTAGTCCCAGCCATTAAGACTGGGGCCAGATCTTTGTCTGGCTTATTTAATTTGCTCTGGTCAGGGACTTGGTGCTGTCCTTGTTGCGAAGGGTATTGTCATGTATCTTTTTCCATCTTGTTACCTGCATTAGTGCCTGGCTTCTGGTCTGGGATTTGGAGAAGGCAATCCTTGTGGTGCTGTGTTGTGAAGCATGATATTTCATATCTACCAGCTGCATTGATCAGATGTGCTGGTTCTGACTGACTGCCACCTATAGATAGTCATCATTTATTGTCAGCTGGCAGTCACTACAGTTGGAGTTCTGGATGCTTATGCAGTAAATATCCCAATAACCTCTGACAATCAGATGCCTAAGGATGGGTTTGGGGGTATGTCGCAACGCTCAGCACTGCAATGCCTTGAGCATCCTGCCGCATAACGGCATTCTCAGCCCCGAGTTAGGTGCCCAGACTCTCTATGTAATGGGCACCTAAGAATGGGATTCACAGAAGTCACCACACTGAGCAGGAAGCTGCTGAAGCTAGGCAATGGGAAAGGCTGACCTGTGAGTTTCTGCGTGAGTTAGGCACCTAAGCCAGGCCATCCCTTTCTCACAAAAACCAGAGCGAACAAAGCCCACCCCCAGCTTTATCGCCAATATCCTAGTGGCCGGGACACTCGTCTGTGACATCAGACTTTCAATTGCCCACATCAGACTTTCAATTGCCCACTCTGCCTGACAGGGAGTAGAGACTTGAATCCAGTTCTGCAGCATCTCTGGAGAGCGGCCTATTGCCCAGCTGTTGGGAGAGCGCCTCTGTCTTTCCTGCTGAAGCTGCTCTGCTTTGTCTAAATATAATTCAGTAGGCACTGAGCCAACAAGAATGAGAGTGACTCTCTAGCCTAGTGGTTAGGGCACTCCCCTGGAATGTGAGAAAAGAGTTACATTCAAATATCTGGCCCCCGAGATACCCACTTTATACAAAGCAGAACAGCTCCACTAAGAGAGAGTGACAGACTCACACCAGACAGGTCTGGTGGTAGGGGCACTCAGCTTGGAGGTGGAAGACATGGTTCAAGCCCTTGGGGCAGGCTGGGGATTGGAACCGCTATTTCCGAGGAGCCTGATCTAACCACGAGGCTACTGGATAAAATGGCACTTCATGCCCAGGTGTCGTGTATGGTTTGGTGTGTGCTGAGATCATCCACAGGCAGATGGGGGGGATGTGCCTGGTTTGCAAATCCCACTGCGATTCGGGGATGAGGAAGGCAGTATGCAGCATCATGGCATATGTGATTTTGTGTGTGCCCAGTAGCAGAAACTCAGGCACCTATAGGGTTAGGTAGCAGCTGAGCTGCTGTTTTAGGATGGCCAGTAGTGCCTAAATTTCAGGGTTAGGCACCTGAGTCTGGATCTCGCCCAGGGTGCCTGAATACAGACACCCCTGTTGGAAAAACTTGCTCTCATCAAAATAAATGGTTATTTCAGCAGGATGCACTGATTATGGGCTTGAAGCCTGTTTACTGTCCGTCTATGTGGTAGGCGCTCAGCGTGATGTAGTTAATTATAGCTATATAATAGAGTAATATGACTATAGAGCAATCTAATCTAATATTAGCCTGTTGGCTGTAGTCGATGAGTCCCACAGGAACTCTGGGTGCTCAGTTCGTCTGGAAATCAGGTCCGGGAGTTTCCGATAAAGCCTACGTGAAGCATGGTTTGTTCACTGTATCTAGCGAGCTTGGTCACCCTTCCCTGGTGTATGAAATAGCCATGGTACCATGTAAACACTGTTCCTCTCATGGACATTAATACGGATTTTGCTCTGGTGATGACAAAACAGGGCCGACAGTGCTGAAATGAATCCTCAGGCGAATGATACTGAGCACCCCGATGTCAGCACTGTTTAGGGAACACCTGAAGTGATGCT
>ML675614.1:341325-378302 GCA_007922155.1 Mesoclemmys tuberculata | reverse complement strand
ATGCTGTTTCTTTCATTCTGCATTCTGGGCATACTACTTGTGGGTAAGCCACGGAACAACATTGACCACTTTAATGGGAGCGAGTTAGCAAACCGAGGAAAGTAGCATGTAAATATGTGTTGAAAGGGGTAGGATATGTAGGAATTGGTGACTATTTCCAGGCTAAATCATCCTGATCTACATGGGAAATACATATTTATAAAATGCAAGCGATGGAGGCCACTTTACAGGGGTTTATCCACACAGAGACTTCATGCACAGCAAGCTGGGAGGTTAATCTACAGAGCACTATGCCTGTTGCGCACTGACTGGCCATGTGGACCTTGCTATTACGCATTGAAAGTTCCCTTGTGTGTTCAATGCACAGTATTTAGACTTAGTAATGACAGGCTAGTGCACTCCAGATTTACTCCCCAGCTTGTTGCTCTCTGTCTCTATATGAGATCATCTTATGCCCTGGTGCATGAGGATTGACATCTCTGCTACGTTTGGCTGCAAAGTTACCCAGAAACATAGATGTTCTCTTATGGTAGAGAGGTGGTACCTTCTTCATAACTGAAGTTGAAAGCAGAGTTCTATTAAAGATCTTATTTTGAACCCCTCTCCCCAAGCTTTGTAATCAGAAAGAGATGGAACTGGTTTGTTTTGTGATCCATATGATGTTAATTGGGTAGATTTTTGTGTTTCATCAGGCTGCAAGAGAGTTGCTGTACATAGATGTCTGCAGAACTGGATAGACTGAAATTTCACATTTAAGATCAGGCTTCTTAATGCATCCTGGGCCTTAGGAATTGCCAGACTTAGTTATATAATGTTGGATGATATTTATTTACATTTATAATAGCTATATAAAAATGTACCTCTTGCAGGCTCTGAGTGAAATTTTGACCCCTTCACTCATGTTGTTTGTGGCTTTTCTTAACATATATCACAGCGGATACAAATCTAGCAGTCAAATGCCGTGACACAAATAACCAGTAAACATACAGGAGACTGCTCCACTTCTTCCATCCTTAGAGGTTTTTAAGATGTGGCTTGCCAAAGCCCTGGCTGGGATGATTTTAGGTGGGGTTGATCCTGCTTTGAGCAGGGGGTTGGACTAGATGACCTCCTGAGGTCCCTTCCAACCCTAGTCTTCTAAGTCATAGTTTCTCAATCTGTGGTGGTGTGCCCCTGGGGGTACACAAGACACAGGCAGGGGATGCCCAGGGCCAAACAGAGTGAAGGGGAGGCAGGCGGCAGCTGCCGACTTCTGGGGAAGGCATACGACAGCCCCCCACTTCCCGCCCAGTCACAGCTCCCAGCTGGGAGGCAGGCAGCAGCCACTAGTTTCTGGGGGAGATGGGCAGCAGCCCCCTGCTTCCCACCAGGTCCCAGCTCCCAGGGGGGAGCCTGGTGGCCACCTCCTGCATCTCATGAGGTGGGCTCGCAGCTGGGTGGCAGCCACCTGAGCCCCAGTTCTGAGCTGAAGGACAGCTTTCAGAGCCCCTGCTTGAAGATGGGTAGCAGCTGCTTGCCCACATCCCTGGGCCCCAGCAGGTACAGAAGCCTCCTCTGCCCCAGCTCAGATTGGGTGGCAGTCACCCACCTCCCATGCTGGCAGCCAGGTGTCAGCCGCCTGCAATTTGCCCAGGTGGCAGCCCCGCTCCCTGGCTCAAAGCCCAGTGCCCACAAAACTTGTCAGTTTTGCTGCTCTAGTTGAACAGTGAAATTGACAACGGGGCGAGCCTCAGATTTTATCAGTCTCTCTCTCTCTCAAATCTATGGCAAAAAAATTGGCGTGGCCCTTTATGAACCCCAGCATTGGCATGCCACTCAAAGCCTCCTAGCTTTGGCCAACATCACGTCTAGCCCAGGTACATACTTGAGTTGTACACCCCTGGTGTGAAGGTGGTAACCGTACCCACACTAGAACTGACTGCTGTTATATCACGGCCTTATATACTTAGCCCTTCTTCCAGCACATGGCTCACATTAGTCAGTAAATATAAAATCCTGTGGAAAATGGAGTGTTGGGGTACTTAAAGTTTTCAGAAGTTAGGGGGTACTTGCTACTTAAAAGGTTGAGAAACCCTGTTTTATGTTTCTTATATGATTCAAAAGCATCAGACCCCAAGTATCCTCTCTCCCCAAAAGCCCCAGTAAAATATAAACACGCTTTGCAATGCATCCTGAAGAACAAATCTGGGCAGTGTTGGACCAGGAAGCATTGTGTCTTTTATCTGTCCTAAAAGTTTTTGCAGGAAATATTTCTAAAGAAACAAGTTGTACAGGATCAGTCCATCTAGCCTAGCATTGTGTCTGACAGTGTCCATGGCCTGCAGTTTCAAAGTAAGACAAAATAATCCCAATATTATCAATTTGTAATCTGCAAAGGAGGCAGGACCCTCCAGCTGTGAAACCAATATTTACTAAATTGGCTCAAGATTGAAACGAACACAGTCATCCCCATTCAGATTTTATGTCTGGTGCTCAGCTGAAAGAGTAAAATTGCACATATGCACAAAAATGAAATCTTTGATTTGCACAGGGTCCAAGGTCAGTGGAACAACAGAAGTCAACAAAACAAGTCCAAATAAATTCTAAATCCTTTTGGAACAGATTTGGATACCTTGCCTCTGGTTTAGTAGCCCTCCCCTCCCCACCCCCCATGAGCAGGTGCCTCAAGTTCATTGGGGCTGCTTGCAGAGTAAGGTGCAATTCCAGCTAGGGTATTTGGAATCCAGCCCCTGGTCCTTCAGCAGAATTCCTTCCAGCAAGCTTTCCTTTGATTCTGGGAGCCCTCTGCCTAGGTGGAGATCAGCAGTGTAAAAGTTGATGGGGTAACAAAGGACCCTGTTAAGATAAAACAGCTTCTTAGTTGCTGCTGGGTCTGAATACATCCCTGCAGCAGGTACAAGGGTAGTAGGGTTTCCATCCACTAACAAGCTGGATCCTTCCCCTGAAAAATGTCTACCCCATCACATATGCCTTTGGTGGTAGTTTTTTCCTTGCCAGGCTGGTGTTGCTTTATGTCCTGAAGCTCAGGAGCTGATATCCCTTAAACATTTTTATCTTAGCGAGTATAACTGGGGACGATACTTTTATTCTTATCAAGTGCCAATCTTTTCCAGAGCCCTCCTAAGATCTTGGCCTCAATAATATCTTATGTCTGTGGTTTTCTCTGGTCAGATTTAAAATTGTCTCCTGTTAATTTCACTGGATGATCCTTGCTCTTGTGTTATGAGAAAAGGGAAATAGGCCCATGTGATGGACATTCTCTAGACAACTCATTAGTTTATTGGCCCCTTTTTTTTTTAAACATACAACCAAAATGATTAAAGGCTAAGATTTGAATTGATGGATACCGAATCCTGTTGAATGGTGAGCACTGCTGTGTTCTAGGTGGTTCTCTGTTGCAGGTGGATTGATATCTAAATAAAACAAATACAAGACATTTCTGCAAAGGGATTTGCTTTGCAATTTCCATTTTCTATGTATGTAAAACCAGATTCTTTCAAGCTGTAATTGAGCAAAAAAATCCACCTGTTACAAGGAAAGGAGAGAGTGCCACCAGAGGCTAAAGTGATCAAGGGTCCAGAGAACTTTTGCATCTCTCTCTGTGTGGGCTTCCAAATTTCCCTCCAATGAATTGTTACAAACATAAAGAACAGCTTCTCTCAGCTGGGGCTGTATTTTGTACTACCTGAAATTGATAAGAGACATTGCAATAATTTCTATAGGGCTCTGGAGTTAAATGGAATAAGTCTTTCTATGGACTCGGCAACAGGCAGTAGATGTAATTCATTGTTATTTCATAAAGGGTTACATTTTTCTGAGGCATGTTAGGGGCCTGCAACAGGCCCCTCACTGGGCCAGTGGGTTGCACAGCTCTGTAGGGAGTGCTCTGTGCTTCCTACATGTAGGAGAAGGGATCTCTGTCTAGCCACACGTAGACTGGGGTGGAGAAGGATGTAGGGACCTGGAGAAGCATTTATATAGTTCAAGTGGCCCAAAACACTAGGCAAGAGATGCAGAGGGGTTGGAAATACTGCTCCAGCTTATTGGCTGGAACAGCAGCTGTGGAATATGATAGATCCTGTTGTGACCCAAACTATATTTCAGCTCCCCAACCTACCTGCATAGAACCACTGTGGGCTTGGTTTTTAAAACTGTGTGTGCATAATTGTGTACTTAATTTACGTGTCGGATGACTGTGTTCAGTTAGACATATAGCTGGCCAGGTACTTGGGAAGTTAACTGATCACATGCAATTACTGATTTGCATGTGCAGGCATAGTAACTGTGCATGAAGTGAGACAGATGGCTGCACATGTACCGTTCTCACACTGCTGCCCTGAATGCCATTTACTGTCTGCACCTAGAATACAACTACATAAATAAGGATGAAGAGATCTAGGGGTTGATTCTGCCACTCTTACTCCAGGGAGAGCACCTTGGTGTGGGTGTAGGTGTTGGACTGCAAATAGCAAAGTTATGTCATCAACCAAAGTAGATTGTACCAATGGCTAATAGAAGACTGGGGGGAAGAAAAATGGTTAGTTCTAGTTGCTTCCCTATTAAAAATTGTCACTGTTTTTGTCCTTGACAAACTGTTTCCTTATTTGTAATGAGCTGTTGGCAATTTACCACTGCCAGCTGCATCTCAGTGGTTGATTAAGGGACCTTGGAGCACAGATATGTAACAACTCTCTAAAAGAGATGTGCGAACCAGTTATTAGCTTCATCAGGGTCTGTGTACACATCCGCTGTGCTCCCTTATGAAAAGGCAACCCGTTAAATGTATTGTAGTAATTTACAAAATACAGGACTCATTCTGTTTTCAATATTAAAGCAAGCGTGCCCATAGTCCTCAGGGGTTCCATGTAACTCACCTGTAGGGCTTTGTTGGACGGCGGTTGTGCCGCCCAGTTGCGGCAGCCCGTCCGGTGGGCCCAACCGCTGGGGAAGGTCCTGGACTCTTCCTCAATATAAGGGGAATTATTGACTGGTCCGTCTCTAGACCCGGCCCTCTGGCGGGGCGGGCGAGCAAGCAGTCCAAGCGCCCCGGCCCTCTGGCGGGGCGGGCGAGCAAGCAGTCCAAGCGCCCGGTCCCTTGGGCACGGGTGGGCAGGCACCAAAGCAGTCTAGACGCCTGCTCCCTGAGCAGCAGGGCAGGCGAGCAAACAGTCTAGACGCCTGCTCCCGGGGGCAGCAGGGCAAGCTGACGGCGTCTTCCGGTCGTCTGGCCGGCGGTTTGGCTCGCTCCCTCCCTCCCTCCTACTTGCAGGGCAAGCGTGGGTAGAGGAGGGGGAGGGGGACGCAGGCCCACCCGTCTCCACTGCGTCCCAGCCCAGGGCCCTACCAGTGGCACCATCAGTACCACTGGTGCGGCGGGGATCCGGCTGCAACGCGCCACGGGGCCTGTGCCCCTTCTCTGGCCAGTAGGCCTGGCTGCCCCTGGGCCACTTCCTCCCCGTCCTCCCAGGAGCTGACCCCGAGCAACCCGGGGGTGGGGTGCGTGGTCCACTGCTGGCTCACCCTTCCGTCGGCATCCGGAGGCGGCAGCGGGGGCAAGTCCTCAGCGTCCGGCAGCTCCTCGAGATCCACATGCTCGCTGAGGAACCTGGCCTCTGGCAGCTCCTCGAGGTCCGGTCCAGCTTCCGAGGGAGCAGCAGCCGGCAACTCCTCGGGCAGCTCCTCAAGGTCTGGCCCGGCCTCGGGCGGTTTGACCCACCAGGACGGGTCTGGTTCCTCAGGCCCGGCTGGGGTTGCAGGGAGGGGCGGCCACCCTTTAGGGCACGTCGGCCAGTCCCAGTCCCCAGCGGCCGGAGGGCCTACCCACTCCCGGTATGTATCCTGGGACCGGCGGGGCTTCGGCCTGGGGCGGCAGGCCTTCTCTTCCCTGGCCGGAGCCCAGGGCAGTAGGTCCGCTTCCCACTGCTGCCTCCCTCTTACTGAGCTCTGAGGCTGAGCTTTTATCCTTCCCCTTCCTGGGGAAGTCCCGCCTCCCGGGGCCGGATTGGCCGTCGCCGGCGGGCCTATCCGGCCTGGCCTGCGGGGTTGACGGGCGGCCCAGCGTGCTGGCCCAATCCCGGCTTGTTGCTGGGCAGATTTACTAGGTGCCTCGCCCTGCTGGCCTACTGGTTCTGGCCCTCCCTCGGCTCCCAGTCCGGGGGCAGGCCGAGGTGCCCTTCTACAGCTTCCTCTCACTGTTCAGAGCCATGGCACCTGCTGGGCAGCTCTACACCCCCAAAGCTGGCGGAGGTGAATCAGGTATGTAACTTCTTTCCCCACCATGTGCAGCCAGCCAGTCTGCACTGCTCGCCGGAGCATGGTGGGTAGAGCTGTGGCTCTGCCTAGTCTCCACTCTTCCTGACACACTTCCTCCATGGGTGGAGCATCTGGCACACAGCCCCTGTGCTCCTCTGGGCAACCAGAGCTAGGGTCTGAGCAGTCCTAGCATGGCCTCACTAAGCACAGGATAGAGAGCAGAGAAATCTTTTTCCCCCTCTCCTAAGGCCATACATAGTAGCATTAGGGGCTCCATTTGCCATCCCCTAATTGCTGCTTCCCAGACACTGGAGACCCTTGCATTTCTGCATTCTCTGTTCCAATTTTTTACTGAGTAACTCAGCAGTGGGTTTAAAAAACAAAAGTACCCTATTGACGTCTCTGAAGACAGAAGCCCTCTTTCCAGCAGAGAGCGTGGGCCTTCTCCTTGGAAGTACCTGAGCTCAGAGCCACTAGCCTGTCTCTGATGGACTGAAGGTCACAGCTTAATGCATTCATTGATTGTGTCACCCATATAGTTACTGGCATGGACTTAAACAAGGTGGGACAAAAGGCCAATTGCTCATCAGAGGGCCAGTTCAGATGGCCAGAGAAACATCTGCTGCTGGCAAGAGCCATGCACAGGGAGGGCAGATGAAATGAAACAGCCAAGTAGCAGAGTCAGCAGCAGCTCTTGCCCCGAGAGGGGAATCTCAGCCAAGAGATCTCTTCTGCCTCAAAAGGGTACAAGATGGTCACCTTGCCCTTTGCCAGAGGAGCAGCCAGGCAGGCAGAGGTGACAGACATGCTTCCCAGGGCCAGGCCTCTTCTCCATGGTCCCAGCAACTCTGCTTCTTCCATGCACATGAGCCCAGATTCAGCAGGGAGGGTGCAGTAGACCTTCCTTGCACCAGAGTAGCCCAGCAGAAGACCAGTCCCCCCATCCTCAGACAGAAAGGAGTGCAACCTTCAGACTTCCAGTAAGAGGAGATCTTTGCAACCTGTTTCTGCTTAACAGTTTTGCATCTCCATGTTTGACTACATGGCTCTTGAATTGAATTGTAAAGCTTGATTTTAAAAAAGGGCCTTCAAAGCAGAATACCCATCATCTTAGTTTACAGAGAGCAACCAAAGAATTCCCATACTACCAAAAGAGCTCTGTATCTCCTCTGGGATATGCACAGATCCCTCTCTCCCCTGGATACAGAGGTCACTTGTGTCCTCTCCTTTGGCCAGAAGGGGATAGCCTTTGGGTTCAGGCTTCACTCCGTGAAGATCCCAGGAGCAACTGTTGGAATTGTCTCAGATCTCAGTACAGGAAGGAATTTCATCTCGTTACCTTGCATCCAGGTTCATAAGAGACTGCAAATTAACACATCCTCCAGAATCAGGACTTTGTCTTACTTGGAAGACCCTCCCAGTCCTTGCAGAACATCCATGCAATGAGCACTGTTCCTTTGTGTCTCCTCTCTCTGAGGAATCACCTCTCTCTGGGTCAGTCACCGCTACCAGGCCATACCATCCCTCTTAGAATTGGGAGCACTCACATAAAACGTGCATGAAAGGAAAGAGATGGAACTGGTGGTACGTGTCTTGTTGATTTTTAATTCAGGGGTTTTGATTACAAAGACTCAACTGAAAAGAAACCAGCTTCTTATGTGGGAAAGTAATCTGAATACAGAATCATTGAAGTTACAGCTGGAAGAGGCTTATTTGGCTATCTTGTCCATCCTGTTCCCCATTCTCCATTGTTCTCTACAGTCAGTTCTTAAAGTCTTCGCCAGTTCAGGTTTGAAGGACTCAGAGGCATGGGGCATCCAGTGCTTTCTTTGGAAGATCTTTGCAGTCTGGCAAACCTCCATTGTCAGGAAATTCAGCCTAAATCTCCCTCTGCTCCTCATGTAGGTCCCTTGGGCCAGTATTTCGCAACCTTTTAAGTAGCAAGTACCCCTTAACCTCTGAAAATTTTAAGTACCCCAACACTCAGCTTTCCACTCTGAGAAAGTCTTTTTCTCCTTTGCCACTGGATGACAGTATTTCTCGTAAAGCAGGAGAGTTCTTAGTTCTGTGACAGATCACAAACCCCCTTGCTGTTTCTCCCTTGCTTCCTCCTCCCTGTCCTCCACATAGGAGCAAAGGTCAACACCAGCCACGCACGATGGCCTCATGGCAGGGTCACGTGGGGTTCTCCTCACATAGGTGAGAACTTGTGAGGTATGAGCAGGGACACATGGCCTACCAGAGTGGATAACAGCGCTCCCCATGGCTGTCCCTAGGGGGTGCGGGCCTGGGCCAAATCACAGCATGTGGGCTGCCTGTCTCCCAGCTGGGACTGAGCGGGAAGCAGTTGGCTGCCACTTGGCTTCCCCAGAAGTCGGTGGATGCCGCTCGCCTCCCTTCACTGGGTTTTTTGCCACGTACCCCCTGCCTGTGTCTTGCGTACCCCAAGGGGTACGTATACCACAGGTTGAGAAACTATGCCTTGGGCCACCCTTCTATTCCTCTCTGCCCTTGATGTTTGCACCCTCACACCACATTCTATCTGGAACATACATGCCCGCTCAGAAAAAAGTACAGCAGTCTCCAATTCCCCCACCGTTCATTGGCTCTTCTTCAGAGAGCCAAAGCGCCACCCATCCCATCATTTCGAACACACTCTGTTCCATCTGCACTCAGTCCACACCCCTGCAGCCAGTCAGAGTTGCTTGTTTGACACACAGTTGTTTCCCCAGGGCCCCAGAACCCTTTCTGCCAAGGGAGGGATGTGTTTAGACACACAGGTCCTGGAACTAGACAGAGGGATTGGTGCCCTTGTGTTCTTTCATCCTGCTGGTCTTCCTTCTTGTGGTTGACCAAAGGTATTTGCTGCAACAAGAAGGCAATAATCAGTCTGACAATTCAGTGTGTCAAGAAATTGATCCACTAAAGTACTCGTCGGCCCTGCAACTTCAGTCACAGACACTAGCCTGAAGGTGCTAATGGCTAAACAGTCCAGCCCCCCGTCAGTGCCCTAAACACATGTGTAAGCAGGGTCTGAATGAGAGCGTGCCTGCTGAGCTAGCTGGCAGGAGCGGGAGGGGGCGCCAAAGGCTTCAGGGCCAGACAGTATTTGTGCAAGCACCCTGCCTAGGGGCTCAGCATGATGGGGTGCTTTGCCCAAATGATCCTTTTGGCTGGCATGGGGTCACAAATCACTTCAGTGTTAATTACAGAGGTCACGAAATGTTGTTCTCATTAGTGTATGAATAAAGGGCAGCCTGTCGTGCTGGAGGGATCACCATCAACTGAACAGAGCTGGCTAAGCAGGGGGCTTGGAGGCCAAAGCCCTGTGCAGATTGATTGGGATGGAGACGGGTATTCCTGCCTTGAAGTGTAGGCTCTGCCTCAGCTTCAGACATGGTTTAACCTCCCCTTCCCACTGTTCAAAGAGAGAGCTAATTAAGATTCCATTAGATGTCTTTTGTTTTAAGTGCTCGCTAGAGCTGAACTCCTTTACTGTGGGATAGCATTCCTGCCTGCGTCAACTCTGAGGTTTCCCTACTAAGAGCTGATTATCACAGAGTGCTGAGAATTAGGGAGAAGGGGGTGGAACCTCAAGAAACCAATCCACAGAGGTCATAGTAGAAGCAGGCAGTACTAAATGTGACAATGTACAGCGAGGTGGCTGGAGGAGTGGCAAACAGTGCAGCAGTGATGGCTGGCGGGGTAAGCAAGCTGCCTTCTTCTCCCATCCCCAGCACGGTGGGAGGTAAACTCACTCATCTTTATCTCCTAGCTCTAGGTCATCACTGACTGAGGACAACAACTTTGAGTGGAGTGTGGGAAAGTGAGAGGAAAGGCAAAGATCACTGCCCAACATGCTGTGGGGGTTGGCTCATGCATTTTATGTTTATGAATCCTGCTTGCGCTGTTTTCCCAAATTCATGCTGATTTACTTTCTTCCTTTTATTAAAAAGTCTTCTCCCTACACTCAGACTCTGTGCTTGCAAGAGGGGAAGTACTGCCTTTTGGCGCCCAGGGAATGGCGTGTAATTTCCCAGGTGACTGGGTGGGAGCTCAACCTGATTCTGTTGTACTGATGAAAAGGAACCCCTAGGTGTTGAACCCTGCCCAGATTGCTGCCACTTGCACCTAGAAGAAGGGTTATGCATGTTTCCAGCAGTGTTTGTAAAGCAAATAAAGACAGCAGCATTTTCCTTTTCAGGCTCACTTCCAGTCCTCTCTGCTTCAGGCTGCTCTTGTATCATGGCTGAATTCAACTCTACATGTTGTCTGTATAGCCCTATCTTTTTGCCATTTCCTGACCTAAGTGCCTAGCAGAGCAGCACTGCCATTCTCTTTGATGATTTATTTTGGCAAGCCTTTACCTAGGACATGAAACATTAGCATCTGAACTGCTAGATCTGCAGCCCCAAGACCCCACTTTGAACATTAGTCACAGCCATGCATTTCATTTACAATCAGATTCTACATTTTGAACTCTAGTGTTGCTGTCATAATATGGTGCTGCTATTTTATAAAAATATGCCACTCTCTCTAATACAGAAAAGTATGTACTGCAGAGAGTCTAGCAAAGTAAAGGAATAAGGAAATCCTCATCTGCATAGCAGAGCTGCACTGGTTTAATTTAAGATGGGAGTTAAAGTGCTGGCAGACTGCTATTTCAATTTAGGAACGGCTTATAGAATCATAGAAGATTAGGGGTGGAAGGGACCTCAGGAGGTCATCTAATCCAACCCCCTGCTCAAAGCAGGACCAACCCCAGCTAAATCATCCCAGACAGGGCCTTGTCAAGACAGGCCTTAAAAACCTCTAAGGATGGAGATTCCACCACCTCCCTAGGTAACCCATTCCAGTGCTTCACCACCGTCCTAGTGAAAAAGTTTTTCCTAATATCCAACCTACACCTCCCCCACTGCAACTTGAGACCAGTGCTCCTAGTTCTGTCATCTACTACCATTGAGAACAGTCTAGCGCCATCCTCCCTGGAACCCCCTTTCAGGTACTTAAAGGCTGCTATCAAATCCCCCCTCATTCTTCTCTGCTGCAGACTGAACAAGCCTAGTGCCCTCAGCCTCTCCTCATAAGTCATGTGCTCCAGCCCCCTGACCATTTTGGTTATTTTGACTAATTTTGGTTTAGTTTAAGTCAACTGGCAATCAGTTTAAGCTAAACTGAAGTAAGACTATCCACACAGAGGTTACATGTGGTTTCACTGAATCCATTTAAATTCATGCCTTAAGATGAGTTGGTGCAACTTTTCTAAGTACACAAGACCTAAGATGATGTGGTATTACTGCTATCTAATGCTCAAGTAATATACACAAGGGTGATTGTTCATGAGCCTGTTGTAAGTAGCACCTGTACCCAATGGAGCAGTAGTGTCTCTAGACCTTAGTGAGTGGCACAGCTATGGGCTGTGCCAGTGCAATGGGGGTAGCAATAAATGCTGCAGAAAGATGGAGCAGGGAGATCTCACAGCCTCTTCCCCTGGGGATCAATAATCTTCCCAAGTTAGCTGGGACCTCAGCAGAGCTCCTATGCAACATCTTCCCTTACTTCAAACAGCTGGACTGAACTAGAGTGAGCTCCAGCCCTTCTCTTCCTCCTCTAATTAGATACAATCCAAACTTCCCTTCAGCTAATTAAAGGGGAGAAAAATGTTGGAGCTGGAGTTGTCAAAGAACTTTCAGTCTAGATACGCCAGCATTATTTTAATTACATAAAATTAAAACATTATATTTCAACCCCCTGAGAAATAGTAGGCTGGGAGAGACCTTGGACTGAGATTGTGAGGGTGCTAATGAATGCTGGAAGCTCCAAAGGCAGCAGAGCTGCATAGCGAACTTATTAAACTTGATATAGGTGGCAACTCTAATTACGTGGATAAATGGGAGAAGGCTTCAGACAAGGCAATCCCTATAGATCACTGGCGCCTTGTTTAGAATAGGCAGCATCCACCTCCCAGTATGTAACACTGAAAGACATCAGTGGGACCTTACACCCTGTCGCTTAGGGAAAATCTACCCAGTTGGGTGCCTGGTGGGGAGAGCATGGGTGGCAAGGCTCTTTTATCTGCGGGTGAGGGGAATGCCCGGCAGCAGGGGCATATTGATGCAGGATTTGAAAGCGCCTCAGGGCTGTAACACAGTGACGTTGTCAAGGGATCTGCTGCTTCTGCCATTAGGTTTCCTGAATAAATAGGCCTCACCCCTCTATAGCACAAAGCTGCTCCCAAGGCACAGGCACAGGCAGAAACCTGGGAAAGGAGGGAGCCCCTGACAATATCTTCTAGGTCAGGAAAGAGTGAGATACTCTGAGAATGGCAAAGCCAGCAGCTGCCCCACACCTACCTGCCTGGTGATCCAAGATCAGCTGTGAGAGACCAAGGTAAAATATGGACATATGGACACTTGTTTCCTCGAAAGATGCATATAGCCTTTACCTTGGTTCTCCTGCTATTTGGAATTACCAGCACCACCTCCTGCTCCAATCCTGAACACACCCAGGAGAGCAATGTTGGAATTTGGAGCGTAACCGAATTTTTCCTTGTATTGGCATATGTGTCAGATCTTTTTCTCTGGGGCAGAGATTGTCTGATGTTCGCACAGCACCCTGCACAGCAGGGGCCCTGAACTCTTTGTGGCCTCTGGGTGCATCTGTCATAGAAATGAAGATGGTAATGTGTTTCAACTCTCAGCAGAGGAGAAAGTTCAGGCCCATAGAGAGACTGTCCAGAATTTCTTTCTGTTTCACAATTACTTGAATGCCCTTAAGGGAGAATTTATAGAAAAGCTTAAGGCATGAGAAGAGGTCTGGCCAGCAAATATAACATACCAGAAGGCTTTTCCCTCCCAAGGGGAATGACTTTCGAAATATGATTCAGAAGTCATAATCAAGTCCTTCTTGCTTCTAGGCCTTGCTCTTCTTTCCCTGACCTTTCCTCCACTCTCTTCTCCATGCACAGGCACACACAACCAGCTGCAAAAGTCATGAATTGCCCCTGCAAACCATGAGACTGGCCTAAAAATCATGAGATTAAAATTTTTAAAAAAACCCTGACATCATCATGTCTTGTTTGTCTTCTGGTCAGGTCTTTGGGGTCACCTTTTCCAGCTTTTCTCTGTGACCATGAGGGATGGAAATTTGTTTTTTAAAGTGAAAGCTGAGCTTCTCATGCAATCACAGGACTCCGGGAGCTGGAGGGCTAAGAAAAAAACCACCAAATCTCACGAAACTTGCCATGTATTTGCAAGAGTTGGCAATGCTTTGTCTGGCCAGCAGGTGGCACAATTAGTCTGTGGCAGGACAGCCATTGCTTCTGCTGAATGGGTGAACAGATGGTGGAGAGAGTGGTCTCCTCTTTCTCACTCCCTGAACACTGCCAAGGGAAGAAGTAGCTCCAAATTGCTCCAAGCCTCTCTGGAATCACTGTGAATGAATGCATCAATCTCTTGCAAACAGATCCCTGTGAAATACACGGTAATGAACCAAGATAGCAGTTTGTCCCTTCAACGATTCCTGGATGGCCGGCAAGGGACTGCTAAAACACTGCACTTTTGACAGAGAACCTGAGATACCATTAGCACTAGGTGCCCGATGCAGTGTATCTGACACTATGGTGCCTACTGCAACCCTTGAGCCTATGGGGGCAAGGGGAAGGGGTGACCCTCTGAGAGTGGATTTCCACCACCTACACAGAAAGGGGGGAGGGGGAAGGATAGGATGTCAGTCACTTCCTCAGCAGCTGGACCCTTGGACCATGCATTGGGCACTCTGCAGGTCTTGGGGTCCTTGCAGGAGAGAGAGGACAGGCCTGGGCTACAGTGGAGTGCCTATGCGCACACACGGGGGTCTATAGAGCTCAGGGGGGAGAAGGTGGGATTGACTTGGAAGAAAGGTGACAGCTGCACCTGATTTAGTTCCTCGTCACTGTGTAGGTCATTGCTCCAGAACTTCCGTGCGCTAGCGCCGAATGGGCCTTTGTCCCTGCATTCTGTGGTGTGCAGGGGAGACCAAAGGTGAAACCAGTGCAGCTGTTGCTGCAGAGACTAAAAACAAGGGGAAGACAGAGAAAAGGCAGAGACTCAGAAAGAGGAAAGAACCACAAGTCAAGAACAGTGATGTCAAAGCAGAGCAGGAACCTCTTATGAAAGGGGAATGGAAGAGCTGGGCTTGTTTAAACTACCAAAAGGAAGGCCAAGAGGAGACACGATTACTCTGTGTAAATATGTCAGGGGGTCAACACCAGGAGGATGAAGTGCTTAATGACAATGTTGGCACAAGAACAAATGGGGATAAATTGGCCATGAACAAATTCAGGTTGGAAACTAGAAGAAGGTATATGTCTTATGTTCCTAAAGCTCATGCTTCAGGTCTTTAACCAGTCACCTGTAGGTGTCAGGAAGGGATCTCTTTTTTCTCCCCTTAGTGAATTCTGGAGGATACACTCCTTTTCTCTTCTTCCTCTGAAGCATCCAAGATTATCACTGCTGGAGATGGGTGTGACCCCAAGATTACCCCAGTGCCAGAAGAGAAGTTGCTCCCTGGGATGTAGCAGTCAGCCTTGGCTCACCTGAGTGTACCACAACTCATTGTGGTCACAATCTGTATCTACAGATTTCATGTATGGAATTGTATGAGTGGGTAACACACTGGCAATTAATATTGTGGTGGTGTATGTCTGGGTGATAGATGGAAAATATAACTCTGTGCTGGAATATATTCTTAAAATGTTTTTGGCAGGTAGAGTTTAAGCCACCTTGCCCTAGACAAAGGAACATGGTTCAACCTGCTTGAATGTGTCTCCAGTGTAAATTGAGCCGAGAAAGACAATGGAAGTACATTTACATAACAGGTACACAAAGCCGTCACACTAGCAAGTGGGGAGACAGCAACTTAGCTAGCCTGACAGGGAAGGAGCCTGCAAAAATGCACATTATGTCAGTTTCCTGAGAGACACAGCAAACTGAGTCCTCAGGCAGGTTTCCTGACTTTAAAAATAAAGATAAAATGTTGAGGACATAAGCAGAGAGAAAAAGCTACTTCGGCATCCTTCACCCGAAGAGCCAAAGATACCAAAATCTTTGAGCTCGGTGGTGCATCTTGCTAAGGACTGACCAGCCATTCTGGAAGAACAATGGTGGTAAGAAAATGACTTGGAACAAATGTCTCTAGTTTGTTAAGGTCGGTTTTAATCTCAGAAGCGTATTTTTACTTTTGTTTGCTTGTAACTATTTCTATCCCAATTCTTTCTGCTTGGTACCACAGAAACATCTGTTCTGTGTTAATCAGCTTAATCTTGTTTTATTACACAGCCATCTCAGTGCTGTGCTTTAAGCTGAAGAGTAAAATTCTCGGCCAAACTAGCAGGCTGCTGCTGTGGAGCAGTGAACTTGATAAGGGAGGTGAGGATTTCACTCCCTCCTTACTGGTCTACGTGAGCCCCCACAGCATTACAATGGGACCCTGGCTGGGGAGGGCCCAAGCCCTGAGGTGGCACCATGCACTCTCCGGTGCTCAGCTGGCTGGGTCTTGCTCACATGCTCAGTGTCTAACTGATGGCCATATCTGGGGTTGGGAAGGAATTTCCCTCCCGGTCAGATTGGCAGCGACCTTGTGTGGATTGCCAGAATTACCTAGGTGTATGTCACTGAATCACTTCCCTGCCATTGCAGGGCCTGGAGCCCTAGTGAACCTCAGTCCCTCCTGTTCTCTGCCTGTGGCACATCATAGACTGGTCTCATTTCAGGTGTGCAAGTTCTGCATAGGGCTAGTGGCTTGGAGGTCAGACTAGATGATCTGGCAATCCTTTCTGTTTTTAAACTCTGCTTCAGTGGCAAACAAATCAAAGGGGAAAGAGATGGAAAAGAAAGAGAAGACAAAATAAAGAGATGTGTTGGGAAAGGAGGGGGGAAAGGATCACAAGGAGAATGAAGGGCCAAAATCATGATTGTTTGAATCTTAGTTATTCGCATCAGTGTTTCCCATTGGGTGGTGAGTCTAACTAGAGCTGTATGTATGCCCTTACCTCTTTTGTAACACCCCCAAACTCTACTGACTTCATTAGGAGTTCCAAATTGGGGAGAAAGTTACATTACGCCATTGGCTTGCAGAGCCTAACTGAAAATGTCGTTTGGCTGTAGCCACAGAATGAGTTTGATATCCTGGTCTTAAATTCATCTGGCTGCTATTGGACAAGTTTCAGTTTCAGAGTTCTTACAGCTAAAAGGATTGCTCTGGCTTTTGACAGCCAAGGTAAACGTAATAGTGAAAGGGAAGTTCTTTTAGTGTAGAAGATAATTTTTTTGGCAAGACTCACTTGATTGCAATTGGTGCATGGTAAAGGAAGATCAAAACTGATTTGATTTTCTTCTTTTTTTGGACATCATTTTGGTGACAGGACACCGTAAAAAGGGGAAATTACATTGCTGTGTGTGAGAGAGAAAGAGAGAGAGAAATTGAAGTATTATTAGGAGCTCTGTACTTAAGGTTACATTGAGTTTTTCGACTATAACAAGGTTTAAAATCCCTTTCATGGGCTTGGGGAAAAAGATGATGATCATAATAAAAATTTCAATATTTAATCTTAGAGCAAAGCTTTAATTTTCCAGTAAGTTACAGTAAATAAGATCACTTGTTCAGGAGTTTGATGAAGTTAAATTGCTGCTTTTTAAAATTATAGATTTCTAACATTTTTCCAAACCATTAAAATGTACAGATGACTTTTGTTTTAACACTTGTGACTTTAACAGATGTAGGTCTAAAGAAAATCCTTTGAATAAGGTCACTTTAAAAAAAATCTATTAAAACCAGCCATTGACATTGTTCAGAATTACTGATTCTATTTATACCATGGAAGCAAACCAATTTAAAAAAAAGTATTAATCAAAAGATGATGAATGCAACTTTCTACATGATATACTGGTGTGTAACATTTAATGCAAAAATTGTCATCAGCAGTTTTATACAGCAGCTATTTCCAAACAAGGAGATTTGCATGGAGTACCACAATTAGGTGGCAGGAAAATCCTATAAGGACAGAGGTGGAAATCGCAGAACAGAATGGCTGACCTGTACACAGAAGCCAAATGCAGTTCTGAATCAGCATGGGAGAGCAAGATATGGTGTTTTCTTTATTCACTGCCCTCCTTGCTCTCTGCTGAGGAACATAGGTTGTCTTCAGTATAGGGCAGGCTATGTTTCAGTGCATCTGCAACTACATTACTCCACCAGCTTCAAACTATTCCTCACCTCAGGCAGCTACTACAACCAGTGGAGGGGAGAAGTTTCTTTTCCATTTTCCAGGTCCCTTGTGATTGGTTGGTCTCTTGGGATTGGATTGGGAAGGCAGAGCATTTGCTCTCCAGTCTTTATTCAGGTAAAACTCTCATTGTGTTCAGGCATTGGGCAATGTTTTATTTAGAAAATGTGGGTATGTATAATTAGTGGAAAATCAGGCCTTCTGCTAACAAATTTAAACATCGTTAGCTGTAGGCTTGTCTTTGGGACATTAAGTGTAAAGTAAAATGACCCTGTTATTGCATCAGTGGTTATCAGTACTGGCCTTAATCTGATAGCAATTACTTCCCAAACACAGAGCAAGTTAATGAATAATAGTGTGAAAGGAACAGAACATCTTCAACACAATAGCACAGAGTAAAGCTACAGTATCAAAAGGAAAAAAGTGAGATGGGCACTTGTTTTAAAATGTTCTTCACAAGCCTGAAATGAAGATGGGGCTAACAGATTAAAATGAAACAAAGGGAAACCTGTGTTTAAATCCTGATTAGATTGTGTGAGACAATGAGTGTACTAGTCTCAGAAGCAAAACATTTCCTAATCCCACACGATTTTCTTTATGAGAGGATCAGGACTGGAAGAGCAGGGAGTTTGCAGTTACCATAGACAGGAAGCTTTAAGGGTGCCTAGCTCCACTCATTGCTTTTATTTAAATTCCATTAACAAAAATATGTTAAAAGAACATTATGTGTAGCTAAGCACCTTTGGCATTTCCTGACTTTCCAGGAAGGGTGCATTTGTACGAATATAGGAGTTCCCTGGTCTAGTCACCAGACAAGTCCCTTCAAGTAAAACTGAGCAGGTACCCGATGATTTTTGTGCACTGATGCTTTAAAGCAGCATGAATGACCTGTCCATTTGTATGGGGCTTTCCTGTTTTATTCTGTTGGCTCTTGCTGCTGGCTGAATGCAGATTTGAACCAATTTTCATCCTTCAATTCCACAGCCCATGGCACAGTGATTAATTCATTACATATAAGTCACAACTGTAAGAAGTTCTGTATGGAAGTGCTACCATATTCAAGTAAAATCTCTAGCAGAGTTAATTGATTCATAGCTTATCATGGCATGGTAGGTCAGAACTAGAGTTGGTGAAAAATGTACAGTAGAAACTTTTTTGGACAAAAACTTGTTTGTTCTGAAATGAAATATTTTGTTTCATTTGGAATTTTCTGGTCTTTCAATTAAAAAACTGAAAAAGTGTCTATCAAAAACCCAGATTGTCAGTTTTTCATAAAAAATCTGGCATTTTTGGCCATTTTTTTTAAAAGGGGAGGCTCTTTGGCAGAAAGTATCTACCATGGTCTGAATTGCTGTAGTTCTAGCTGAAGACTGAAGGTTGAGTAGCCATCTTTCCAGCTTTGGCTAGCAGTGGTAAGATTTGTTACTGTTTTTGACACTAGTTTCAACTCTAGTTAACATTCTATGCTGATGAAAATAGGGGACAGCTTCAGCAGTCTGGTGCCCAGCTTTCAGTAGCCTCCACTGAAAACTGGGTGCTTATGTCATTAGGTGCTTTTGAAAATCTCACTCAGTAAAAATAGATGCCAAATGGAGCAGCTGGTATAGGTGAGCAGTGGCTGAATCAGAACACAAGCATTCAGGTTGATGGGGTTACACTTACCACCATGTTCTCTGAATGCCACAGCCACCAAAATCTTTCCTCCTTTTGCCAGGCAGTGTGAGATGTATACCCAATGCCATAGAGGCTCTGTGTGGATCAGAGCTTTGTGTGGCACCACTCCTGAGTTTTTGACATACACCATAGTACAACTCTCGGTCATGTAATTGCCCTGTTGCTTCTGTGGTCTGTTTGCACACCAAATTTCCATTAAGAACCATGGTTTTTCACCTGGTGCTGGCACATACCCATTTTCCAATAACCAGACTAGAACACATTTCTTTCAGAATAGATTGCAGTCCTCATCTTCTGCCTGTGTAATCAGTCTGGGCTGGCCTGCCTGGGATTCACTGGGCACGCACGTGGTCAGGCTGCATGGTGAGCACGAATGCACAGGCACTCAGCTGTGTCACTTGTGGCCATGTCTAGCACTGTCGACCCCAAAGTTAGGCTCCCAAAATCATGAGACTGGCTTACTTTTTAAATCTCATTATACGTAATAATACATTTAGGGATCTTTCTATTTGCTTTCTGTTTCTGAGCTTGTAGAGGTCACGTTTTCAAGCTTTTCTTCATAACCAAGAGTAGAAACTTGCTTTTTTTTTAATGACATCTGAGATTCTGATATAATCACTTGACTTTAGGAGTTGGGGCTTTAAGAAACCCATCAAATATCACAAGACATGCAACAAATTGCTAGCATTGGCAAGGCTGATTGCCTTTAGCTGGTTACAGAATCATAGTTTAAATTTGTGTGGTCAGGATATTATCCCATCCCTGAAACTGGTTCCTTCTGTGACCTTGAACAAATTGCTTTATTTCTCTGCCCTAATGTCCTAACTTTTGAGCTGGGGTTACTTAGTTGCCACTCAGGAGGACTGTCAGGATACGATAATGTGTATGAAGTACTTTGAAGATCCACATTCTGTAAATCTGCTTCTCCACTGAAGTCAAAGTTGCTATGCAGTGTCCAGATAAGTGCTATAATAATATCAATGTTAATTATCAGTATTGCTAAATTCTTTGGTACATTTCTGAAGACTTAAAATAAATGAGCAAACGAGGTTTTATTTTGTTCATATTCCAATATTATTGTTCATTTTAATATCCATAATGGCAATGAAAATCTGTTTATTAAGGTTTTCCCATTTATTTCATGCTGCTGCAATATTTTGTCCCACAGAATGTAGACTAAGTATATGGTGAAACTCACTAGAAGAGCTGTGTTTCTGTAATTCGCCAAGCAATACACAAAGAGATACATAGCAAAGTCATTTATTGGTCAGATTCTCACACCAGATGAAAAATTCTACAGCTTATTACATTCACTAGTCAAACATGGCTGTATCCCTGCACTACAGATCCCCATGACAGAAAATGCAAATCTGGAGAAATGCCACTGACCTCAGTGCAATTACTTCAGATTCACATTGGAGTAACTGAGAGCAGAATCTGGCTCTCGACGCCTACTGGGAAGAATAATGGGAATTTAATGAAATGTTCAGGCTTCCCTTCAAGCTGTAAGTACCCAGAGGACGCATCCATCATAGCATACCACGGAAATACGCAGCATAAGGCCAGTCTACTGCAGAACACCTTCTCTCATCCTGACTGGCATAGCTATTTTGAACTACATAAAACTCACTGGTTGTTCCCCTCATTTTGTTTTACCACTACCACTTCAGCTCTCACCTCTTGATAACTGGAAGTACTACTATCTAAAGGTGATCACGGTGCAGATGTAGGTAAATCTCTGTGCAACAGTAATATATGATTTACAACTACAAACGAAACTTTAATGAATTAAATGAATGCTTTTGTTATCTCATTTCTCATTGTCAGCCAGTTTGTCCTAGCTCTGAAGATAACTGATGAGATGTAAAATAGCCTCTCACCTTTTGGAAGCCAGCTGCCTTTTGAATTTCCTGTTAGGGATTTTTTTGCTTTCAGCTTTGTACCTACTTCTTCTTCCACCTCCTCATTATCTTGCCAATAGAATCTTTCTTTGCATTGATTCTGCATACCAAGGGAAATAAAATGTATTGCTCTGAAAATTGAAGATATTTTTGTTTACTATGCAAATACATGCTCACATAATCTGGTGCATTTATTGTTGGGTGAATAGAGAATTCTGTTTTCGATCAAAATAATTTGAAGGACTGCTATAACCTGGAAGATTTATGAGAGAGACTAGCTTAAAAACTGAAAATCTATTAAAACAGTAGTGCAAATCACTATGTCTTTATGATATTGTAGTAGTCCAGAACCTTGCTCAACAACTGTTTCCCCACAGAGATTCCAATTCTCTGCAGACAATGGTGTTACACTTTAAAAATATATTGGGCTGTAACAGAGACAAACCAACCGGCTTTTAAATGAAAGCACATAGCTAAACCTATGGGTTGTGTTTGTTCTGATTTCTGTGAAAGAAATCACAGTATATATTTGTGAATATCAGACTCCCAAGGACTCTGTGTCTGTAAAAGAATGTATGTGAATCTTCCCTATTTACTTGGGAAGAAAATTGGCTGAGTTACAGCTGCATGCATTTGTATTTAAATGTTGGTGGATATTTTTATCATTTTATTTTATTCTATTTTTGGCACTGTGGCTGGAAACTACTTTATGATTTTATGGATGAATTTGATGGTTTGTTTAAACACTCCAACTGATTATTCATCTGTAGCAATTGTCTCTTCATTTTTGCTCTAATTCTTTCTTCTTGGTTTCCTAAGCCTTATATAGATGAATGATTATATTTGACATTATTTGGTACATTCATAGAGTTAAAAGTCAAAAAGTACAACTATGATCATCTACTCTGACCTCTTACATAAACAGGGAGTTTGATCTCCTCTCTCCTTGTATCTTAAAGAAATTTTCAGTAAAAATTCTATGACGAAACCCTAACTTTTCTCACATTGGAAGGAATGAGAGGGTATAATGGCTTTGTACATGAGCAGATCATGCCCTGGTGGAAAGGCGCTTAATAGCCTTATCCTAGCCCTCTCGTGGATAAAATCACATTACAATGTTTAGCATGAATGACTTTCTCTGCCTCAGGAGAATCATAGGTTCAAAGCTTTCAAGGCCAGAAGGGCCCACTATGCTCCTTCAGTCTGACCTCCTTTATAGTACTGGCAGTAGAGTTTCACTACAGGAATCACTTGAACAGCAGTGGGTCCATCGGGCTGGACTAAGGCACACTAAGGAACCCAGCACAGTGCTTGTCTGCACTATATGGACTCTAGAAAACCCTGCTAATACTAGTGCCTCTTTGTCCAGGACATTAGGGATGAGAGTGTCAAAAGCTCTCTGTGTTGGCCTAACTGCTCCGCTGGAGGCAAAAGGTAAATCTCCCATCAATTTCAGTGGGAGCAGAGTTGAGCTTTTTGAAAATCCCACGTTAAATTAACTAGTGAGCAGACATAAACCATTCTCCCTTAAAAGCCTAAAAACATTTTACAGCACATGGTAGGTGTAATGAAAGGGAAAATGAGGGATGAAAGGGAAAGGTATAACAAGAGCCAATTGCTGGAAGTTGAAGCTAGACTAATTCAGACTGGAAATAAGGTGAAAATTTTTAACAATGGGTGTAATTAACCATTGGAATAATCTGCCTAGGCTGTGGTGGGTTCTCAGTCATTGGCAATTTTTATCTCCAAGTTAGATGTTATTCTAAAAGATCTGCTATGGGAATTCTTTTGGGAAAATCCTGTAGCTTGTGTGTTACCCAGGAAGTCAGACTAGATGATTACAATGGCCCTTCTGGACTTGGAAGTGAGGAATGTGATTTGCCTGGAGTGGGTGCGGTTTTTCCAGCAAGCGTCTGCCTTCCTTGGCACCTTGGATCCTCATGAATGTCTGGTCCTGGGCGGGGACTTTAACACCACCCTTGAGGAACAAGACCACACAAGGACAGAGCACTGCCAGGCCACTGTGGAAGTCTTCTGAGAGATCGTAGACCATCACTCCCTGGTGGACGTCTGGTGCAGCCATCACCCGGACGACGTCATCACTGTAACCTTTGTCCAGGTCGGGGAAGACCGGTTGAGCCACTCCCAGTTAGACAGCATCTACCTCTCCTGTCACCATCTCTCGCGGGCCCACTCCTCCGGTGTACAGCCAGTCCCATTCTCGCATCACCACTTGGTGACCGTTATGGTATCTCTCACTGTGGAGAGGCCAGGGCCGGCCTACTGGCACTTTAACAACAACTAATTGATCTCATTGCATTGATCTCAGCCAGAGCAAACCCAGGTAGCAGGGGGCCCAGCAAATGAGGCACTGCAGCTCCAAGGATAACCTGACTGAGTAAGAAAGCCGATTTAAATGATAGGCTACGTACCACAGTTAGTAGTTCTGCAATTTCACATTTGAGTTCCTTCAGAACTCTTGGGTGGATACCATCTGGTCCTGGTGACTTCTTATTGTTTAATTTATCAATTTATTCCAAAACCTCCTCTAAGGACACCTCAATCTGGGACAGTTCCTCAGATTTGTCACCTAAAAAGAATGGCTCAGGCTTGAGAATCTCCCTCACATCCTCAGCTATGAAGATTGATGCAAAGAATTCATTTAGTTTCTTCGCAATATCCTTACCTTCCTTGAGTGCTCCTTTAGCATCTCAATTGTCCAGTGGCCCCATTGGTTGTTTAGCAGATTGTTTTTGCTGTTACTTTTTTAGGCTTTGGCTAGCTGTTCTTCAAAAAAAAAAAAATTGGCATTCCTCATCATATATTTACATTTCACTTGCCAGAGTTTATGCTCCTTCTATTTTCCTCAGTGGGATTTAAATTCCACTTTTTACGGGATGCCTTTTTGCCTCTAACTGCTTCTTTCACTTTGTTGTTTAGTCCCAGTGGCACTTTTTTGGTCCTCTCACTGTGTTGTTTAATTTGGGGTATTCATTTGAATTGGGCCTCTATTATGGTGTCTTTAAAAAGTTTCCCGGCAGTTTGCAGGGATTTCACTTTTGGCACTGTACCTTTTAATTTCTTTTTAGCTAACTTCCTCACTTTTGTGTAGTTCCCCTTTCTGAAATTAAATGCTACCATGGTGGGCTGCTTTGGTATTTTCCTCCCCACGGGGATGTTACATTTTATTATATTCTGATCACTATTAGCAAGTGATTCAGCTATATTCACCTCTTGGACCAGATCCTGTGCTCCCCTTAGAACTAAATCAAGAATTACCTCTTTTCTTGTGGGTTCCAGGACTGGCTGCTCCAAGAAGCAGCCATTTAAGGTGCCAAGAAACTTTATCTCTACATCCCTTCCTGAGGTGGCATCTACCCAGTCAAAATGCGGATATTTGAAATCCCCCATTATTATTGAGTTTTTTTGTTTTTATAGCTGCTGTAATCTTCCTGACTATTTAACAGTCACAGTCACCATACTAGTCAGGTGGTCGATAGTATATTCCTACTGCTATATTCTTATTATTCAAGCATGTTATTGTCCATAGAAATTTATGGTACTGTTTGGTTTATTAAGATTTTTATTTCATTTGACTCTATGCTTTCCTTCACATATAGAGCCACTCCCCCACCAGTATGACCTAGTCTGTCCTTCTGATATATTTCATACCCTGCTATTACTGTGTCCCATTGGTTAGCCTCATTCCACCGAGTTACTGTGCTGCCTGTTACATCAATATCCTCATTTAATATGAGGCACTCAAGTTCACCCATTTTAGTATTTAGACTTATGGCATTTGTATATAAGCACTTAAAAATTGTCACTTTTTAGCTGTCTGCCATTATGTGATGTAATTGAATGGAACTCTTTTTCATTTGACTGTTTCTCATCAGGTCTTACCCATGCTTTATCCTTTTCTATCCTCTTCTCCTTACAAGGATATAAAGAATCTCCATTAATAGATCCTCCCCTAAGGAATGTCTCTATCTGAACAACACGCTCCTTCACACCTATCGGCTTTCCCCCAGCCCTTAGTTTAAAAACCGTTCTTCGGCCTTTTTAATTTTATGTGCCAGCAATTGATTCCATTTTGGTTTAGGTATAGCCCATCCTTTCTGTGTACGCTCCCCGTTCCCAAAAGGTTCCCCAGTTTCTAATAAATTTAAACCCCTCCTCCCTATACCATCGTCTCATCCCCGCATTGAGACCCTGTAGTTCTGCCTATCCAGCTGGCCCTGTGTGTGGAACTGGGAAGCATTTCAAAGAATGATACCATGGAGGTCCTGAACTTCAATCTCTTACCTAGGAGGCTAAATTTGGTCTCCAGGACCTCTTTCCTATCTTTCCCTATGTCACTGGTTCCTACATATACTATGACAACCAGCTCCTCTCCAGCACTAACCATAAGTCTATCTAGATGTCTTGAGAGATCCACAACCTTCACACCCGACAGGCAAATCACCATGCGGTTCTCCCGATCATTGCAAACCCAGCTGTCTATGTTTCTAATGCAAGTCCCCTGTTACTGTTACCTGTCTGTTCCTAATAACTTGAGTTCCCTCCCCCAGAGAGGTATCCTCAGTGCAAGAGGACTGGCATGATATCATCTGGAAGGAGGGTCCCAGCTATGGGATCATTTCCCTCTGCTCTAGTTTGATGTTCTCCTTCCCTGAGACTTTCATCTCCTCAACAGTATAGAGGCTGTCATATTGGCATGGGACCGTTCTCCTGTATCGCAGAAAGTCTCATCTGTGTACCTCTCTGTCTCCTTTCGCTCCTCTAATGCAGCTGCCCTGGTCTCCAAAGCCAGGAGCTCCTTGCACCAAATGAACCCATATGCCACCCATCCACAGGGCAGGTAATCATACATGTTGCATTCAGTGCAATAAACTTGGTACCCCGCACCCAGTTGCTTGATTTCTGACTGCATCTTCTTTTTACTCCTGCAGCTCTTTCCTTTATCATTGTTTGTTTTTTATGTGGGGGGGAGGGCGGGGTTATTGTCTTTAGTTTATAGAATGTTAGTGAAGTGTATCACCCTCTCCAGTCTCCCACTCCCCTTCTAAACTCTGTTGGAAAACACCCCTGTTAGCTGCCCCTGGTCACTTAGGAGTGGGTTTTTAAACCCTGGTTCTCCCCACCCCTAGTTAAGGGCTGATGGGTGCTAAAGGGCTTGGGGATCAAAGCCTCATTAAGAAACTCTCAGCCTTGCCTAGCAGGCGGCTAGAATCAGCATATGGTCCCCCAAACCAACAGACCATATGTTCTAATTCAGTCAGGCAGCAAGAACACCAGAAACACGCACACTCTACAGACAACAAACTCACTCGACAGGTCACATAGTCGCTTCTCCTTCAGCTGGAGAACTCCCTCGCAAAACTCCCGTTAGCTGCCCCAATTTGCTACCTCAAATTGAATTAGTCAGTCTTCTAGAAAAGTGACAACAGTTCTCAGTAACACATACACAACTGCATTTTTATACCATGGACCCCAAAGGCATTCAACTTAATTCAGTATCTTTTGTCATAATTCCATAAGGCTGTCCAGCATTTCACGCTTAGATTTTAAGGCCAGAAGGGACTATTGTGATCCACTAGTTGGAGCCCTGCATACCCCAGGCCAGGCAACTGCCCCACAAGAGCTCCAGAGCAAATCTTTAGGAAAACATCCAATTGTGATTGGAGTCTTAGTGACGGAGACTCCACCATGATCCTTAGTAAATTGTTCCAATGGTTAATTGTTTTATTTACATTTATTTATTTCTAAGCCTATTAGCTCTTGCTTAAGCTACAGCATCTCTTTTAGAAAGACATCCCATCTCAATTTGTATTGCACACAAAGGTCACTGGTTGTGTGTTCTGCATTACAACTCCCATCAGGCAGCACAGTGGCATTTCCAAAACAAAACGTGGCATTCCACTGAAAGTTTGTGTGAGGGAGTGAGTTATATGTGAAAAGGTGAGGTTTCCATGGAAAATTTCAATGAAAATTATATTTTTGTTTTTATTGAAATTTGCCATTGAGGAACAAATATTTTTCAAATAACTCTAGTTAGCATCCCCACTCATCTCAATAAAGTGTTAACTTCAGAAGTTAGTCCTGCAAGTTGCATTTGGTCTCCTCTTAAAGGTCTAGCTAATAAGAGAGTCTGCATAATTTCTAATTCAGTTTACGCACAAGTGTATGCAGACAAGTGTCTGTGCAATTATTTTTGTAAGGTCTGCAATAGGTGAGATACCAGAAAATACTGCCTTGTATTCTGTATTCTTCTGCTGCACTGAACGTAATAGGTATTTGATTTGTTGTGTCATTTATTTCTGAGATATTTCAATAGCAACTGAAGGTTTCTGAATGATTTTGTAATGTTAATTGTGTTCTATAATTCAGGACAGCTGTCACAGGAATTTGAGACAGAGGTGTACCTTGCCTCATGATTTTGTTCTGTTGTACCATACAGTGTAAAAGACTATGCATGTGGCAACAAGTGAGCTCTTAATATGGAAAGCATTACAACAGAAGCGCAAGGCTAATGATTGATGATAGTACTTGTGAATTTCACTGAGGTTAACAGATCCCTTTGATGCAGCACATACACAAATTGTAAGAGGCATAACATCTTTTTTTTTCTGCCGTCTAGTTCTTTGTCCATATATAGCCAAGGCATCATCTTGCAGGGCTGAGGAGTGCAGCTTTCTGTTTAGATTTTAGATGAAAGTGTGCAGTTGGAAGCAACTGTGATAAATATTTCCTGCTTTCTGGTAGGAGGATGACTTCAGTGCGGTTAAAGGAATTTACCTTAATTATCTTTTCTTAACAACAGAACAACAACAACCAAATCTTCACTTTGCAAAGGTCTGAGAAATGAAATCTATTTCCCTCGACTTGCCCCAAAGTCAAAACGTGAATTTGTGCTGTACATTAAAAAAATCCACATCAGATTTCAGCCTGAGCTCAAATGTAAATATAAAGCTACTTTCTACTAAAATGGCTATTCTGGTGTTACTAATCTCAATAGGCCATGTTGTAACTCTCTGTTGCTTTGCTGTGAGATGGCTGCTAGGGCAACAGAGGAATTTATGATGTCACACACTTCAGCATCATTTACAAGCCAAAAAAGAGTCTTCAAAGACCATCAACAATGTTTTAAGCCTTTATGCAGCCACAAAGAAGGACATTTTTTCCTCACACAGGCTCACACCTACCCATCTCTCCTGGTATCAGTGTAAAACCGCATTTGCCCTCCCCCAGATCCAGACCAAAGGACCGTGAAAGGTGTAGAAAAGGCTAGCTTATACTGCCACAACAGTGCTCTTTCCCTTTGGAGTTGGAGTATCTTTGAATATGCTGGCTTGGGGAGCACAAGGGTAGTTCAGTTTGCATGGATCTGGGTTCTGAAAATGGAGATGAGCTCCCTCTCTCCTCAGGCTTACAAAGAAGATTTAAGACTTCCACAAAAATTACATCTATACACTCGTCTGATCTCTGCTGGCTTGAGTCTACCTGGCTGTTTCGTGGGTGCACAATGAGGGGAAAGGGCCAAGAGAACTGCAGTTCCTGCACTGTGGGGAGCATAGGGACTGCCCCGTTCTTACTGCCCAAAGGATGGATGGTCCCAAGGTTCCCTCATCGTGTTCCCTACCAGAGAGGTCTGACCTCAGTGAAGGGAGGGAGGAGTATGCGGTAATCCACGGGGTGGTGAAGTGGAGTGTGCAGACTGCCTCCAGATGCTCCAGAGGAATTCTGCTTGGCTTATATGAGAGAGTCTTGATGTCAGTGTACTGGTGGGAACAAGTCATCTCTTCAGGGACAGGAGGGATTGACATGACCTGGGCACCCCTGGGCAGCAGAGCATCCTCAGCTTACCTACGTCCATGGACCTGCTAATGGTGGCACTTTCCCTGCGAGTGGGAAATCAGAGTGACTTGCTGTCCTGGCCCATTGCTGTGGGCTGACCCAGGTATTTTCAGATTCTGTTGGCTTTCAAAGGGCATCACAGAGCTCTTGAGCTGACCTCATAGCCACAGAACAGGAGGTGCTATAGTTGCAGATCTTTTGGATTGCACTGGAGAGACGAAAGCAGAGAGCACACCTTCGAGATAAGTAACAGTCAGGTAGTGTTTGCCATAAGCATCCCATCCTGCTAGCAGGGGTTGATCCTGCTCAGGAAGGTAACATGGGTTCTGCTGACTCACCAATATTGGTGACTTGTTACCCCACCTGGATAAAAGGGAGGTGAGAAGGGCTGATGGAAAAGAGAGGGTAAAGGGTGTGGGCTGAGCAGTCCTGAGGGTGGCATTGTAGAAGCATCCCAGCCTATGGGAATGGTCTAAGATGAACTGAGAGATACCCTCTTGGTGTTTTCTTTGTTAATGAAGTGAGTCAATTTGAACCTGTGAATATCAAGTTGGAAAAAGCACCTGCCCACACAAGACAATTGGGTTATTACTAAATGCATGTTTCTTCATCTTTTGCTGGCTTGGTTCTCTTGGCTCAGTGCTTTTACCTGAATCCATGTTCTGGTGCAACCAAACCCTTCTCAAAGGTAAATCTGATCTCTGCTCATGACAACAGGCCGTGCAAGCTCAGATGCCCTTCATCTCACTGCTGCAATCTCTGTAGCTCAGCATTTGCCTTGTACACCTCTGTTTCTCAGCTTGGCCTATTTCTGACTGTTTCTGGTGATAGAGGAGCCTTGAAGTGGCTGCCTACTAGTGAATCTATGATGTCTTTCTGTTCTAGTTAGTCACACAGAGGTATCAATTGCAGGACTCTTCGTGGGCCATCCAGTTAGCTGAAGCTGCAGTCAATTACAGAACTGAGTCTTTCTATATAGAATAACAGAGGACAATGTTAAAATGTGGCATTGTTAAGTGACCAGATTAGATATCAGCACATGAAAGATGGGAACTTTATTTATGTGATCACTAAAGCAACAACTAAAACAGACTTTTGGTCTCGTAATTATTCACTTAGTAAAAATCTGTATTGGAACCTGGGTACCTACTTAATTAGATTTCTTTTTCCAGTTGCTGGGAGCACTGTAGGAGAGTGGAAGTAGTGCTTCCACACACGATTTTTTCTTTTCCCCTTCTTTCCCTTCTCTTTTTAAAATCTTTTCATGTTTCAGAAATGCAGTGTCAAAAAAGCCAGAGTTCTTTCTATGCCATTAACTGCATAAAATAGAAAGACAAATCAGTCTGAAGTCCTGATTAATTTGTATTGCGAGGGCTTCTGGAAATTTGGGCCACAGAAAATCCACCCTATTTGGTAAACTGAGGATGTCTCTGAAGAAGAATAAATCTGTTGTTTAAGAAATCGGCATATTGCCTGTATTTGTAGTTAACTACAAGCTTTCCCAATGAGGACTTTTTAGGATAGGCTTAACAGAGAAATCTTCAGTGAGCTTAAACACAAAAAGAAAGCTTACAAGAAGTAGAAACTTGGACAGATGACTAGGGAGGAGTATAAATACATTGTTCAAGCATGCAGGAGTGAAATCAGGAAAGCCAAAGCACAATTGGAATTGCAACTAGCAGAGGAGGTGAAGGGTAACAAGAAGGATTTCTACAAGTATGTTAGAAACAAGATGATCAGAGAAAATGTGAGCAACTTACTGAATGAAGGAGACAACCTAATGACAGATGATGTGGAAAAAACTGAAGTACTCAATGCTTTTTTTGCCTCTGTCATCACATACAAGGTCAGCTCCCAGACTACTGCACTGGGAAGTACAGAATGGGGAGGAGGTGAGCAGCCCTCAGTGCTGAAAGAACTGGTTCAGGACTATTTAGAAAAGCTGGACATACACAAGTCCATGGGGCCAGATGCAATGCATGCGAGGGTGCTGATGAGGGAGTTGGCTGATATGATTGTAGAGCCATTGGCCATTATCTTTGAAAACTCATAGCGATTGGAGGATGTCCCGGATGATTGGGAAAAGGCAAATATAGTGCCCATCTTCAAAAAAGGGAAGGAGGAGGATCCGGGGAACTACAGACCAGTCAGCCTCACCTCAGTCGCTGGAAAAATAATGGAGCAGATCCTCAAGGAATCCATTATGAAGCACTTGGAGGAGAAGAAGTTGATCAGGAACAGTCAGCATGGATTCACCAAGGGCAAGTCGTGCCTGACCAACCTGATTGCCTTCTATGAAGAGGTGACTGGCTCTGTGGATGTTGGGAAAGCAGTGGACATGATATACCTTGACTTTAGCAAAGCTTTTGAGACAGTCTCCTACAGCATTCTTGCCAGCAAGTTAAAAAAGTGTGGGTTGTATGAATGGACTATAAGGTTGATAGAAAGCTGGCTAAATCATAGGGCCCAACAGGCAGCTATCAAGTGGAGTGCCCCAGAGGTTGGTCCTGGGGCCAGTTTTGTTCAACATCTTCATTAATGATCTGGAGGATGGGGTAGATTGCACCCTCAGCAAATTTGCAGATGACACTAAGGTGGGGGGAGTAGTAGATACTCTGGAAGGTAGGGATAGGATACAGAGTGACCTAGACAAATTGGAGGATTGGGCCAAAAGAAATCTGATGAGGTTCAACAAGGACAAGTGCAGAGTCCTGCACTTAGGACAGAAGAATCCCATGCACTGCCACAGACTGGGGCCCATCTCGCTAAGCAGCAGCTCTGCAGAAAAGGATTTTGGTGTTACAGTGGAGAAGACACTGGCTATGAGTCAACAGTGTGCCCTTGTTGCCAAGAAAGCTAATAGCATATTGGGCTGCATTAATAGGAGCACTGCCAGCAGATCAAGGGAAATGATTATTCCCCTCTGTTTGGCACTGGCAAGGCCACATCTGTGGTATTGTGTCCATTTTTTGGCCCCCACTACAGAAAGGTTGTGGACAAATTGGAAAGAGTCCAGGGAGAGTTTTTTAAGGCCTGTCTTGAGAAAGCTCTGGCTGGGATGATTTAGTTGGGGTTGGTCCTACTTTGAGCAAGGGGTTGGACTAGATACCTCCTGACTAGATGACCAACCCTAATCTTCTATGATTCTATGATTTACTTCAGATTAAAGTGGCTAGCCTGACACATCACCATACCATATTTGCTCTTTAAGAAAAACGTCTTAGTCTTATAAACACAATTGCTTTTATTAAACTCCAGGGAGAGCTAGGAAGCTACACTGACTGACTAGTCTGTCTATTTAAGCTCCTCTGTTGGTACCCAGGACCCTACTGTCTGAGCATCTTCCAAGAGGTGGTACAATAGGCCAGCGGTCTAATTTTCCTTTCTACTTCTCCCCAAAGATGTAATGACTACTTTTTAAACTTACATTATTTCTCTCTTCTCCTTCCTTTTTTCTGTCAGTCTGTCTCTTTTTGCGTTGGCCTCTTTTTCTCCTCCTTCTCCTGTTCACTGATATGAGCCACTGCTTGGGTGGGAAGCTTAGCTGAAGAAGTGAGTTTTGCCCCTTGCTCTGAAGGTAATGAGATGCACATCACTCTTTCCTCCTCCAGCAATGAGTCCAATGCTCTTCTGTTCTCTTCCTGGGTTGTAATATCAGACTTTAACTCCTGGGGCTGCACCAGATTGTGTTTTCCATCAGTGCCAGGCAGCATGTGTCCAGATGCTCACATGGAAATGGGTCTGGGCATTAGGTGGTCAGAATGTCTTTCCAGCAAGACCATTTATTGGCCTGTTTTCCCCTTCCCCTTTCTGTCTCATCTTTTCCACCTCTGCTTTCCCCTTTTCCCTTCCCTCCCTTACTTATGCCGCAGTGTTTAGAATGTGAGGAGCATGTGAGCTGGGCTACGGTGGAGGCTTGTTTTAGGAGCCCCTCTAAGTCAGGAGGAGGGAATGAGCTGAGATTGCAGTGATAGTGGGGAAGGGACCTGGCTCCCTTCCCTGCTGGGAAGTGGGCAGGAGAGAGAATGAGGAGCTGGTTCCTGGGTCAGGGCTTGCAAGGCCGTAGATCCAGGACAGGCAGTTGTTGAACTAGCCCCTGGGGCCAGATGGGGACCATGATGCTGACCTCCTTTGTGAAGCACTTTGAGATCTACTGATGAAAAACACTTGTACAAGAACTAGGCAATAATATTATTATTTAAGGTGCCCCAAGTTGGCACCAAAATCATTCGGTAGGTCTAATTCTGTAGCTTTGTGGCAGTTGTGATGTCAATTGTTTGTAATGGTTATGTCATGTCCTTAGCACTGCCAACTCACACAACATTATTGCAAGTCTTGTGGTATTTGGTGTGTTTCTCAAAGCCTCAGCTCCTGAAATCCTGTGATTACATGAGAATCTCAGCTTTCCTTTAAAACAGAAGTCAGTTCTTAGCCCTTGTAGGTGTGGAGAAAAGCTGGAAATACAATTCCTAAAGGCTCAAAGACCAGATGGCAGCTGAAAAGAACCCCACATTAGATTAAAAATAATGAGATTTTTTAAAATAATCAATCTCCTAATTTTTGGGAGCCTGCCATGATTGTTGGTACTTGGGGTTGGCAATAACGTGTCCCATGTGTGTAGCTGCTCAGAGAAAGGAAACAGTCATACTTGGCTACCTGTGCTTACAGAGCAGTTTTCAAGCTCAACTCAGGCTGGCTGTTTCTAGTTCCCAGGCAGAGCAAGTGCCCTTTCCTACCTGAGTTGCTTCTAGGAGGGAAGGCGGAGAGAAATACCACCAGCTGAAGACAATGATCCATTCAGGATCTTAAGTAGGGGCTTTCTTCTTTTTTGCACCTAGTTTAGAAGCAAATGAATGGGACTGCTAATGAAAGGAAACCCATGCAATTGCTTAAAAAAAGTCTGGGTTGTTTGTGATCTCTTAGTCTAGGCATTGCTAATGAACCCATTGTTGTGGTGGGTTAGCACAGGGGCAAATGTGGCAGCTAGAAGCAGTATACACCATCTAACAACTGCCTACACAAATCTGAAAGCATGGAAATATTTGCCAAAAAAGTGGTCATTCACAGTTACAGCATTATCATCTTCCATCAGCAACAATTCACAAGTATAACTTGCGTCCTATAAGATCAGCATCAGCCAGAGAAAAGCAGCTTCCCTTATTGTACTGCTCAGTGGTAGAAGGGAAGCAAGCTGCATGGGCCATAGATCTGAAATGATGATGTCTGGAGATAATTTCAACCAGCAGGCCTGTTGAGATCATGAGCTGTTAGAGCAATTTGCATAGTGCATTCAATATTCAGGTCCTCATTTTAGCAAAGTCACTATACATAGCATGATATCCCAGCTTTGTTTCCCCACGTATCTAATAGTACCTACCGCACAGACAACAATCTCTTCTTCATCAATACTATTGGTATATTGGATTCATCATGTTAGCTCTGTTCCAGCAAGCTGAATTAATTCTAATAGTTTCTATAAGCTATTCTTGAATGATCATTCCTGAGTAAAATTCAGTTAATGTCATAATGACACAGCCAACAAGAACATACTCTACATTGCATAAACCCCCTTGTTCTGTAGAATTTTAGTAGCTTGGCAGACAGCAGCCTATACCCCTGGTGAATAACTAGCACAGAAAATGCGCTCCTCTCAGGTGTGCTTCTACATGTTTGTGTCAAATCCAATTCCAGGCAAATCTTGATTAACCCAACAAGGTCTGAGCTGAGAAGGGAAATGCCCCCTCCCACCCTCACATACACACCCCACACCCATGCACCTGTGCATTGCTTCATGGATTTCATACTTACTGTTTGACACATCCGGCCTTCTTGTGGCCATGTAGATAATATCTTAGCCCCCAGGATCAGAATCAGACCCTGGTTTTCTTTTCCCATTCCTCTTTCTGCCAAGGAAATATAACAACATTTAGAAAATTGAGTACTTGAAAATTTGCCATCTGGAAAGTGATTGTTTCCCAGCTTCACGCTGTTCTGTTTTACAGCTTTCCATTCCTACCCTCCCTTTTCATTCTTTTAACATCACAGAACTTTCTCTCCTGCTGCTTTTTCTGTACTGGTTTCACTTTCCTTTGATTTTTCTTTACCCTGACTCTGCACCTCTCCCCTACCATCTTGTCTGTAACACCTGTTTATAACCTCGTCCTGTATCTACTCTTCTGTGCACCTCTGCTCCAATAGCATTCTCACTGCCCCCACTTCAGCTTGTTGTTATTACTGTAGTGCTTGAAGGTCTTGACTAAAATCAGGGCCCCATTGTGTTTGGCTCTGTACGCCCATGTTGTGAGATGTCCAGAAGAATTTACAGTCTAATCAGAAAGGAGTTATTACTATCCCCTTGTTACAGATGGGGAAATGAGGCACAGACAGATTAAGTGACTCACCCAAGGTCACACAGAGCATCTGTAGCAGAGCGAGAAATTGATCCCACTCTCATCCCAACCAAGTGCACCTTAACCGGAATGCCATCCTTTGCTACCATGCAGCGTTTCACACAGGGTACTGCGCTGTTCGGTCAGTGCTGTGAGGCAGCTTGCCAGTATAACAGCAGGCTTGGCCCGAACCTTTGTCCAAATGTACAATGCCAGCCTGCACTCATATGTCAGGCAGGTCCGGGGTGCCACGTCCTTGCCAGGTCAATTTGAGTACTGCCTTCACAGGCCCAACTAGAGATTACCATCGTCCCCCTCCCTAACGTTTTGCTCCTGTGTTTCACTGCATTTAGGATTCACTAATGACCATAGGGGTCAGGCTGATTAGAGAGAAGGCCCCATGACTTTTATTAACTGAGAAAGCTCTCAGATCCGTCTGAGTCTGCTCACGCCTCCGGCTGCACTCAGAGGCTTGGCAGAGGTGCTAACATTTTCACTGCTGTACATTCTCTATCTAGCATAGCCATGCTGTCAGGGAGTGTATATACCCATGCTGGCCCAGCTTCCAAGACCAAGGGGTCAGTTAGTGCAGGCAGGGTGGGCCAGGGCTGACTGGCAGTTTCACGGCAGCTGGGAGAATCAAAGGGCTGGGACACAGAGGGGTGGGGTGGCTGCCAGGAGCTGACTGACAGCCCTGCCAGAGTGGGCGAACTCAGGTGCAACACTTGCCTGGCCAGAAGGGCACTGTTGCACAGACTCACCAGCCCACACATGCCCATATCAGTAACAACCGCTGTCCTTTTTGTCCAAAGCAGCGGCTTTCACTTCTAGTATTTACCTTCCCAAAGGGAGACATTTACCTTCTCCATACGGCGCCCAGGTGGTGCCGATCATTGGCTTTCAGGTGAGGAAAAGAATAACCACATGATATTCAAAGTGTCCTGCACTTCATTTTCAATGGACATACTTAATTGCTGAGCAATTCTCAAGAGTAACTGATAGACACTAATAGAATTTTTATATGGTTTACCTAGCATGGCGTATTAGATCAAATTATACTATTGAGTTAGCATTTTACATCCAGGGTACTATTTGGTGTTTGTTTTTTTTTCTTTTTGAGGAAGACAATTCAAGGGAATTCAGAGTTTGAGAGAGCATATGTCTCTTAATAGTAATGTGGCTTCTGAGACATATTTAAATCAAAAACATCCTAGTGAAAATTTATCTTGGAGCATTAGGGTGCCTCTGTGATGCTGATCCAATAGACACAGAGGGTTTCCAAAGTGCGTGCAAATTAACTTTGCTTACTGTAACAGGAGATGTCTGGCAGCATTTCATCCACAAGCACTGTTTGTGGGAGATGGAATGTGTAAGACAGCAGGGAACCACAAGCCAGACTATAAGTGGACAAGCGAATATAACTTCAGTGTCTCCTTTCAAAGTTGGTCTTTTCTGCTTATGAAATATGTGGAAATAGCAAACCTTAAGACCTTAACATTCATTTTTCACAGAGATCTAGGCCATCCTAAGAGGCATCTAGATAGTTCTATGAGAACCATTTTTATTTCCCTTGTCATTGTTCCAGGAGTTTTTCTTTCTTTCTTTCTTTCTTTCTTTCTTTCTTTCTTTCTTTCTTTCTTT